>VUQS01021103.1:0-23588 GCA_015108495.1 Heterochromis multidens | reverse complement strand
TGCACCCTCTGTATTTACTTTCATGCAGTCTTCTCTTTATGGTAGACTTGGATATCGATACGCCCACCTCCTGGAGAGTGTTGTTCACTTGGTTGGCTGTTGTGAAGGGGGAGTTGATTTGAGGTGTGGTACCTCAAATCAACTCCAGGCTTTTTATCTGCTTAATTGATAATGACATAACGAAGGACTTACCCACACCTGCCCATGAAATAGCCTTTGAGTCAATTGTCCAATTATTTTTGAACCCCTGAAATGAAGGAATTGTGTTCCTCACATTTTTGTGCAATCTTTTTGTTCAACCCACTGAATTAAAGCTGAAAGTCTGCACTTCAACTGCATCTGAGTTGTTTCATTTAAAATTCACTGTGGTAATGTACAGAACCAAAATTAGAAAAAAGTTGTCTCTGTCCAAATATTTATGGACCTAACTGTATGTCACTCAATGTAGGGTGTCCTAAATTATCCAAACATGCTTAACTTTTCTCAATAGGGCAGCTGGCTGTAGCTTCATATAGCATACAGTATAGTGTAAATCAGCAAAATACCCAAAATGTCAAGGAGTCTGTTTCTTTGTTTTTTCTTTTTGCTGCAGCTATGTGGCTGAAAGGAGCCAACATCCGCCTCGTGTGCTGTGCTATCTGGCTGGTTGCTGCGGTGTGGTCCAGCTTCCCTCTGTTTGGGTGGGGCGAGTACGTCCCCGAACCTTATGGACTGTCCTGCACCATCGCCTGGAGGGGCTATCACACCTCTGCCAAGGATGCCTTCTATGTCATCTGCTCCTTCGCCTGCTTTACGCTGGTTCCCATCCTCCTCATTGTGGTGTCACAGTGTCAGATCCTCTACAAGGTGTCCCGCTTCTCCTACTCACTGTCTGCCAGAGGGATCCGCCACAACCTGCGCCACACTGAGAAGCGACTCTCCCTGGTGAGCTTCAGTTTTTACATTATCTCTGCAGAATTGATAGAACTAAGGCATGATAATTTAATTTTCCATGTCTGGTCAGACATACTGTAGGTGCTGTAGGTTGAAAGTAGGAACCGCGTCAGTCACACCAACATGACAAAACCTAGAGCTTAAGAACTGACTTGACTCCTCTTAAACTTAAGTCTGACTTGATTTGAGACTTTAACTCCTGAGAATGTTGGGAGAATCCAGTCCAGGCAGTGTTCAAATTTACCACATGATGCACACCAACAGGAGATGCTCCTCTCCAGATACCTACTAGAAATACTCTATAGTACAGTGCATCCAGAAAGTATTCACAGCGCTTCACTTGTTCCACATTTTGTCATGTCACAGCCTTATTCCAAAATGGATTAAATTCATTTTTCACCTCAAAATTCTACACATAATACCCCATAATGACAAAGTGTAAAAAGTTTGCTTGAAATTGCAAATGTATTAAAAATACAAAACAAAACTATAACATGTACATAAGTATTCACAGTCTTTGCTCAGTACTTTGTTGAAGCACCTTTGGCAGCAATTACAGCCTCAAGTCTTTTTGAGTATGACGCTACAAGCTTGGCACACCTATTTTTGGGCAGTTTCTCCCATTCTTCTTTGCAGAACCTCTCAAGCTCCATCAGGTTGGATGGGGAGCGTCGTTGCACAGCCATTTTCAGATCTCTCCAGAGAGGTTCGATAAGGTTCTGGCTCTGGATGGGCCACTCAAGGACATTCACAGAGTGGTCCTCCTTTATCTTGGCTGTGTGCTTAGGGTTGTTGTCCTGTTGGAAGATGAACCTTCTCCCAGTCCGTGGTCCAGAGCGCTCTGGAGCAGGTTATCATCAAGAATGTCTCTGTACATTGCTGCATTCATCTTTCCCTCAACACTGACTAGTCTCCCAGTTCCTGCTGCTGAAAAACATCCCCACAGCATGATGCTACCACCATGCTTCACTGATATAGGGATGGTATAGGCCAGGTGATGAGCAGTGCCTGGTTTCCTCCAGACATGACACTTGGCATTCAGACCAAAGAGTTAAATCTTTCTTTTTCCTGGTGTGTCTCTTCCTAATTACTGTCCTTGACCTCAATGGAAAACATCATCAGGTCAAGGAGAAATGTCAGTCAGAGAATCAGCCTGTAACTACACCAGACTAGTGAGTTCATACAAAAGAACATTCAATGAAAAATATCACTGCATTACCACGGCTGTAATTAAAAAAAATAATAAAATTAATATATACTAGCCTATAAAGTGAAATGAAATGCTTGTCATATTGAGATCAGCTGGTCAGCTGCTGGCGATGCAGCAAAGGATGTTGAATAAGGAGCTGCCAGGCAGGAGGAAATAAGTGAGGACCAAAGAGAAGATTCAATGATGTAGTGAAAGAGGACATGCAGAGGCTTGGTGTGACAGGAGAGGATGCTAGGGACAGAGTGAGATGGAGGCAGATGATCCACTGTAGTGACCCCTAAAGCAGGGTTGGACAAGGGGCCACATGAGAAACTGGGACTGTTGTGGAGGGCCGCTCCAGTAAGCTGAACTCAGTTCTGCTCAATATGAATTTTATCTCCTTATAAGCTTATTGGGGAAAATTAATTGCCCACCCATACAAAGGAAGCAGCTGAAAGAAGAAGAAAAAAGCTTGCAGTACAGCAGCTGACATAAGTAATGCAAAGTGAACTACAGTGAAGATTAAGTTCACTTTCACAATCTTTATGTAGAGAGATTTTTTATTTATACATAAAATATGTTCTTCACATCAGGGAAACGCTTCATTCAAGTTAAATAAATTGTATTTACGTAGCTCCAGTTTGCAGTGACAGTCACCGCAAGATGCTTTATCTTGTAATGTAAAGACCTTGCAATATTAGAGCAGTTGGCAACAGTGGGAAGGAAGAAGTCCCTTTTGACAGGAAGAGACCTGCAGCAGAACCAGGCTGAGTATGAACTATGAAAATTACAGCAGCAGGGTGTGGCATGAAATGAAAAACACACTAATAATTTACATTTACATGCTATTTGTCACTTATGTCTCCTTTCCTTTCATAATCAATGGTCCAGTGTATTGACTGCTAAAGGAGGTAATAAAGAAAGCACTGAAGCACCTTTCCTTAACATTTGGAGAATTTCACCAGGTCTTTTTATGATGGGCACACAGATACTTGTGGAACCTTCCTCAGTAAAATTGTCTCTTTGACCGCTCAGTCGAACATCACCTGGACTTTGTACTGGGTAGCTGGCAGGGTAAAGACCGTCTATTGTCTGATTGCACCGAATCGGACATTTGGATTCTCACATGCAGTTCTGCCCAGTCTGGAAAAACCTCAGGGCTGCAGTGCATGTGCTTAGCATGGCATTAGATTTACTTAATTTCTTTAGCTGTTATAGAGGTATTACAAATACACATCACAAATGAACATGTATCCAACCACACACTGTAAACCCAAACACTCCAAGTACTTAAATCAATAAAATAGTTCATTTTTCTTCATATTTGCAGTTGAGTTATTCTGTGACATTTTCTCCATTTTTGATCTGATTATTTTTTATTAACTATGTTGTGTAAATAATGTAAGAGTAAAAAAGGGGTTTGTGGATGTTATTTTCTAGTACTTTTACATTTCAGGGGCTCAGGCTGTGTTTTAATTACCTTCATGTTAGAACAGCAGCGGTTAAAGTGGAAATATTTATGGTTTGTTTAAAAAAAACAACTGTGGATAAAAGGCTGGAAACTGTTGCTATACAGCAAAGATAAATTTAACATGTAGTGACTGCACCAAAAGCTTGTAAATAAAGGGAGTGAAAGCTGATTAAAAGACTGTTAAAACAGTGAAATACTGAGCTGAGTCTCAGGTTGTCCATCTGAGCTGAGCCATGTTTCCTGTGAAAGCTGTACATGTGATTCATATATTTTACTTAACTAACTGTTCAGTGTGAAAGCATCTCCATTTGTGAGGTTTTTGCTTTCATTTATCCCTCTGTGCATCTTTATTGTGTTTGGAGATTGCATCTAAAGTTTTTTCTTTGAGCTTTCAAGGCAAACAGCATATCTTGGTATATGACAGGGTTTTGAACAATGCTCACAAGCTTTGCTTCACATGCATCTGTGAGGGACTTGCAGGTCCTTCTTCCAGCTTCACTTATAAAAATACAAGCCTCTTGTCTCTCTAAGTTGAGTCATCCATGCACGTGTCTGTAGCCACACTTTATACTTGGCTTTTCTTTTCTCTGTACTTACCTGTTTATTTTTTAAGGACCCTCCTGCAGTTTATCACAGAGACTTATTAGCCACATCCATCCCTTTATTTTCAGTGTGTGATCAGTTTAGAATCCCCAGTTAGCTTACAGGGATGCCTTTGAACTGTGGGAGGAAGCTGGAGTATCCAGAGAGAACCTGCAAATTCCACACCGAAAGGCCCCAGTCGACCAGGCGGTTCAAACCTTCTTCATGAGGAAACAGCGCTAACCACTTCACCACCATGATGCACCTTTCTAGCCACATGTTTGCTATTATTTGGTTTATTTAGGGGGGATTTACCCCTGTTATGTTTTCCTAGTAATAACAACAAAGATTAGAGAAACAAAAATAAATTCATCCCAACCTAGTTTTGGAAAACATGGAGTGAAGATAAAAATAATCAAAAATATTGTGGTTATATTTAAAAGAAACACGTGTTGCTTTAAAAATAGAATCAATGCCGTCAATTTTCCTAGCCACGCTCGTCATTATTCACATGACTGTATGCGATTCGTTACTAGGAAAGTGTAAACATGAAATATTTCAGTCTGCTGCACCACATGACTGTTGCTTTGCTGTTTGAAAGGGAATTGTTTCATAGGAAACAAGTTAAGTGTGTGTCATAGATGATTCATCCGGCCTCTGATTTGTTTCCAGTGCACTAACTTATCCTCTCTACTTTGTTACTTCCCCTTCCAGATGTTTTTCTGCATCAGTTTGGGTTTTGTAATTGCCTGGGCCCCCTACGCTGTCGTGTCCTTCCTTTTCATTTTCCACAAGGAGCACCGGTACATGGCTCCGGAGGGTTTTGTTTTCCCCGCCCTCTTCGCCAAAAGCTCCCACATCTACAACCCATTCATCTACTTCTACTTCAACAAAACTTTCCAACAAGAGCTCCGCCACCTGCTTCTCTCAACCTACCACAAGCTGGGAGGGAACAGAGTCGGGGTCCACATTACCGCGGGCCATCAGGCCCCATACCCGATCCATATTCAGCTTCAGGAACAAGGCTGCATCCAAAATAATAAATCCGGCTTGTCTCAGGATGGAAGTCAAAGCAAGCACAAACATAAATGCAAAGTATTGCACAGCAGCAACAACCACGACAGGCTAGTGTACACTTGCTGGGGGTCTACATCGAAGAAGGCCGCCACCATGGATAATAAACCTGCGAAGGACTCCATGCCTGTCTCTATATAAACTCTATCAGGAAGATGTCTCCAAAAAATTAATTAGGAGTCATCACAGTAATGTTTGAGAAATTGCTGGCTTTTCATCTGTTCATCATCTATCTCAACAACCATTAGTCCAACCCTCATGGGCCCATGTGTTGCTGGGGCCCTGAGAAAGTGTAGTGTTACATTTGAGGTCACTGAGACAAGCAGTTCTCATATTTTGGCTAATTCTCTGTTCCCAGTGTTTCCCCTGCAGTGACCACTGCCTGCTCCACTCTGTGTGTGTTGGGAAAGGCATAAATGCACACAGAGTCATGTTTGCTTGGCATTCTTGTGTCTTACCCCGAAATTTAACCACAAATAAGTGCCAATTTCTTACCTAAAATCATCTTTAACTTTATTCCTAAAGCCAAGCCTTAGCCCTCAAACTGGCTTTGAAGAGGTAAGAAAAATTGAGGGCTGGACAAAAGTAGCAACAAAAAAGGTACTTAAAGTTTCAACTTTTATAAAATTTCATCACTTACATGGTCTAAGGTCATTGTAAAGACGGCTGAAGAACTAGAAACTACATAGAAACTATGTTTTTGTTTGTTTTTATCTAATTGTACTTATCGGTTTTTTTTGGTCTTTTGTCTCTGGTTTTCTGACTCATGTTGTTGGAAAAGCTGCGACCTACAGTCTGCCCGTTCTGCATGGCTACGTTTTGAACACACACACACACACACACACACACACACACATTCAGTGAGTGTATCTTTGTAGCTGTCCTCTTTTCCAAACAATCACTTAATGATGGCCTGCATTTGATGTGTTTGTGGGCTCTGCACTGCATTTGCTGATTTTTATTAATTATGTGTGACATATCCAACGACTGTGAGACCATATTTCGACAGGTGTATGTCCAAATATTTCGACTCAGAAAGAAAGCACATTAAGGACTGTTGACAGGCGTCAGATGAACTGAAATTCAGCTGCAATTGTTATAAAAGGGTCTGAACATTCATATAAATTGGACATTTCAGTGTTTTATTTTTAATAAATTTATAAAACAATTCAAAACCTGTTTTTTGTTTCTTTGGCTTTGTGGAATAATGTTGCTCAGCATGATGGGTTATTGTTAATGGAAATGATTCATTATTAATGTTTTAACCCTTATTTTGTCACACTAACGACCAAGTTCTGGGTTGTAAGCTCAGACTATATTACAGCAACTGTGCCATGAACTTTCATCGCAACTGAGAAAACCCAGTTTTAATAACTCCCAAAACCTATAATACTGGACTTGAGCCTTTTAAAAAATGCATTTACCACAAATTTAAACAAATGTTTTCTTCTAAAATAAATAAATCACATCATCAGTGCAGAAATGTATCAAAATCTCTAAATGACAACAGAACAGGTTTTGATTATAAAAATGAATCACAATAAGGGGCAATCATTAATGTGATGAACTGTATAAACCATAAGGAAATAGGAACCACAAAAATCGCAATTTCAAATGAAGGAAGCTCTGAAAAAAGCTCAAATGTGTTCTGAAGATCAGTTCAAATCAAGAAGTTGTGACCAAGAACAGGGGGTGGGAAAACAGAGAATGCAGCAGCAGCAGCAGATTGGACCACAAAACTGTGAGTAAAACCTGCAAGAAACAACAACAAAGGTCATTCTAGATATGAACAGCAAAAATCCTTAAAATAGGATTTAAAAAGTACTGGTGCAGAGGAGGGAAAAACCCGTAAACTCAAAGAATAAGACATTAGCGAAAGAGTTGAACAAATAGTTCAAACAAAGAAATCTGAGAACGTTATTAGGTTAAAGCCATTAGAGGAACTCCAACCGGACAGCACTATTTCTTACAATATGTAGCTCATATTTATTTATAGGATCATTAACCGAAGATGAATGAGCCAAATCTGATTTAAGTGTTTTCAGCTGGACAATGATCTAAAGCACCAGCTACTCAGAGCACCTCCTGGATGTCATGGAGAACCAGTGCAAACTAAATACTAAACATGGGAACTCTGATCTTTAGTAAAGCTACTGAAGAGCCACTCTTATGGAACATCTTTGCTCGACTAGTGAGCTTGTGCTGCATATTTAAAATTAATGCACTTTTCTTTGACATTTTATTATCTCATTATTATGCTTATTAATTCACATTTAAGTGTTGCAGGAGTGTCTGAAATGAATGAGAAACATTAATACAAGATCAGACCCATCTTAACTGAGAAAATGACTCCAAACCAGTCTATTCTTATTGTAATTATTTTCAAAATCTCTCAGGATTCTCACATTTTTATTCAGTCCATGGAGCTGTCTGAGGGTTCAAGAGCTGCATGAATTGAAAGCAATAAAGTTTACTCACAGAGCAGAACTGCAAGGCTCCATCTCATTTCTTAATTCTTTTCTACATAACTTAACAGCTTCATAAATGGTGAAAAGTGGCTGAATAATTTGTCTAGAGCTCCCAGTGTTCAGAAAGCTTCTTGTGGCATTTAACAAAAATTAAAGTTTACCATGCAGGCCCTGCATTTTGAATTTCATGGAAGCAACATGTCTCAAAAAAGTTGTCGCTGGGGCAACAAAAGGCTGGAAAAGTAAGTGGTACTAAAAAGAAACAGCTGGAGGAAAAACAGGAGCACAACAGCTAAAGAGACAGATATTTTCTCTCAGTTGATGTAGCTCAAGAACGGAGCTAGGAGAGGATACATATTGACCTTCCAGTGTAAATGAACAACTGTTTGCTGTTTACAGTTTGTTCCTGTCTCATAGAGAGGTCTAAAAACTGTTACTGCTGGTAATTATTATAAATAATTATTGAAATCATGCAGGTTGCAGGTATGTTAACTGAGCTTTTTAGAGGGGCTTCATCTGATGCTTGTGCAGACCTCCAAACACACCCACAAAGCATCCATGTGTGAAGAAGTCACATGTGCACACACATACATACATACACAGGAAAAACAAACGAACTGAACGTGACCAAGAGAGTGACATTTCTGTTTTAGTGTACCAAAGCACCAAATTCCTGGGTGTGGACACTGTGTTTCCATCAAAGGTCCCATCAAAGGTCTTTAAAGATGAGCAGTGAGATGTGTAGCCAGTCTTTGTTAATGTGCTGGCGATGATGTAACCTCTCTTGACAATAGGCCGCATTGATGAGCCACAAAGCAGCGCAGTGTTTCCTTCATCATCCAAATCAGCAGGAGAGCTTAATTGCAGCTCACTGTTTGAACTCGCGGGTCTTCATCAGGAAAATTCCTGATGAAGACCCGCGAGTTCAAACAGTGAGCAAAAAACAATCAACAGAACATGTTTTAAATGCTTAGCTGTCATGGCCCCAACTTTGTGTAATATGTTTCCTGTGTTTGTTTGGTTTGTTGTGTATCTTCTTGTCTTCTGGTCCCCTCTGTCTGTCTTCAGCTTTAGTGTCTTGATGCCTCAGTGTTAATCATTTGCTTTTTGATGCAGTGGTTAGCACTATGGCCTCACAGCAACAAGGTCCTGGGTTCGATCCACTGGCTGACTAAGACATTTCTGTGTGGAGTTGGCATGTTTTTCCCATCCCTGGTTTTCTCCGGGTACTCCGGTTTCCTCCCACCATCAAAAGATGTGCTTGTTAGATTAACTGGTAATTCTAAATTGGCCATTAGTGTGAATGTGAGCGTGAATGGTTGTCTGTCATCTCTGACGACTGACAACCTGGGTGTACCCCATTTTTAGGTCCTCTTTTCAGCATCACCAGACACTAGTGTGTTCAAACACTCATCTCTTCAGTACTTTTGATTTAATTTTACTTTTCTTACCCTTCTCTAAAAAAATTCAAAAGTAGATTTCATTTGTAAAACGGAATAAACTGCAGTAAATTCCTAGAACAAGCCCATCACTGCCAGCAGACAGGAAAGATCAAACCACTCATGAAAACAGAGGCCTCCTCTGAATTGGCCTCATGCTGAGCTTTTGATAAGTGCATGGAAACTTTTCCAAACAAGACTAAACAGAGTCCTCCAGGATCAGGGCCAACTCAAAATTTTAACAGAAAGGCAAAGGTCCTGTTTGTTTGTTTGAATGTCTCCCTGCTGATAAATTAATGCTGGAGTTTCCCATGTTTTGTTGCAGGACAGGTGTTATTAAGACCCCAAATGTCTCTTGGATATAATTGTAAGTTTTCTATCTGTGACCCACAGTAGAAAGGCTTGAGATTTCAGTGCTGAGTGAGGTCAAAATGAAAAGAGAAAGCAAACTAAAGTGAACTGAGCTGCTGGCATACAGTGCCTTGAAAAAGTATTCATACCTCTTGAACTTTTCCACATTTTGTCATGTTACAATCACAAACCTAAATGTATTTTATTGGGATTTTATTTGATAGACCAACACAAAGTAGCGCATAATTGTGAAGTGGCAGGAAAATGATACATGGTGTTCAATAAATAAAACTCTGAAAAGTGTGGCGTGTATTTGTATTTAGCCCCCTTTACTCTGGTACCCCTAAATAAAATCCAGTGAGGCCAATTGCCTTCAGAAATCACCTAATTAGTAAATAGAGTCTGCCTGTGTGTATCTCAGTATAAATACAGCTGTTCTGTGAAGGCCTCAGAGGTTTGTTAGTGAACATTAGTGACCAAACAGCATCATGAAGACCAAGGAACACACCAGACATGTCAGGGATAAAGTTGTGGAGAAGTTCGAAGCAGGGTTAGGTTATAAAAACATATCCCAAGCTTTGACCATCTCATGGAGCACTGTTCAATCTATCATTCGAAAATGTAAAGAGTATGGCACAACTGCAAAACTACCAGACTGACAGGCCAGGCAAGGAGAACATTAATCAGAGAAGCAGCCAACACTGAGAACCTACACAGACATAAACCTAACACCACACATCAACTTGAGCACACCATCCCCACTGTGAAACATGGTGGTGGCAGAATCATGCTGTGGGGACGCTTTTCTTCAGCAGGGACCGGGAAGCTGGTCAGAGTTGATGGGAAGATGAATGGAGCTAAATAAAAAGCAATCCTGGAAGAAAACCTGTTTGAGGCTGCAAAAGACTGGGGCAGAGGTTCACCTTCCAGTAGGACAACGACCCTAAACATACAGCCAGAGCTACAATGAAATGGTTCAGATCAAAACATATTCATGTGCTAGAATGGCCCAGTCAAAGTCCAGAGCTAAATCCTATTGAGAATCTGTAGCAAGACTTGAAAATTGCTGTTCACAGACACTCGCCATTCAATCTGACTGAACTGGAGCTATTTTGCAAAGAAGAATGGGCAAAAATTGCAGTCTGTAGATGTGCAAAGCTGGTAGAGACATACTGCAAAAGTCTTGCAGCTGTAAATGCAGCGAAAGGTAGTTCGACAAGGTATTGACTCAGGGGGGCTGAATACATTTTCATGCAAGAGTTAAACCATCAACAAAGAAGCAAATTCATTGTGTTGTTCAAAGATAAAGAAGGAAATGAGTGCTTAAAGTTATGTACCACAATGAAAACAAAGCTATAAATGTAAAGTTTTCTTTAACTGACCAGATTAGAATTCCTTTGAAGAAATATTGATATTGTCAAATTGTCTTGAGACACTTTCAAGCATTTGTGGCGTCCTGATGTCCATTTCTTCTGCTGCAAGATGCCGTCTGCCTCATAAAAATACCACCTGAGCTTAGGGAATTTTTACAGTGAGTGGGGCTCTCTGTCAGAGAAATGACTCTCCCACATTACACTGCTAAGTATAGATTCAAGATAAAGGGACTGGCCCAACAAATAACCACAAAAACCACAGGTTTTTGCCCTGAAAGGCGAGCAAGAAAATTTTTTTTCTGGTGAACAATTTTCTGCTCCGCAAAACTTTTATGTTCTTTGACTAGTAAGAAAAACTTTCCCAGGATAATTATTTTAACTTTGTTTGTTTGTTTTCTTCATCTGTGAAATATGGAAACCCTGAAAGGCAAAAATAATGTTTTTTTTTTCTTTTTTTTTGTGGTGAACCATTTTCTGAGTCTGATCTCATTTCTTTATCTGATTGTTTATCTGATTATGATGATGACAAGTTGCACAGCTGCAAATACAGTGATTTTGTATATAATAGTTGTGGTCAGAGGTTTAAATGCACTCATCATGGGCATGAATGATAATTTGGGGCTTTTAATGATTTCTTTGAACTGTTCTTTTTCTTTGAACTGTTCTTTTTCCATTCAGTGCATGGGTGCGCTTTGCTAAGCAAGCTTGCTTGCCTAAGCTCATAACACTCCAACCTCACATCCAAATATGTTCACTTCTGCTTCAAAAAATCAAGATACTAGATACTAAAATGGAGGCTACAACACAGAAGTTCCCAAACCAGTGGGAGACAGGAATATGGCTACTTCCATCTTTTACATACAGTTTATGATATAGAGCCACAAACACCATAATCTGTATGGAGGAGGTCAGGATGGATGGTTGGATCTATAAAACAATAGCTTTTTCCACAGGAATTTGCTGTTTGTTTCCTGTTTCAAATCTTTGCCACACATTTATCATCGTAACCACAATGACAAATGTTTTCTAACTCAAATAAAGCTGCTGTTTTTGAACCCAAACCAAACCTTTACTACTCCACTGTGACAACATCACATGATGAGTTATCTATTTTTCATAGCATTTATCTGTGGTTTGTGTGAGAAGCAGAACAGGAGGTGTGTCTACAGCTTGACTCTGATTGGTCACTTTTTATTGCACCATACTGGTTTCTTGGACAAACTCTGGGCCTTAGGTTTGCCCATTGACGCTGTGTTTTAGATTGAAATACATATTTAGCTTAAAATTGGCTCTGATAATCATTAGTATTAAAGATAAAGACAAATAAGTATTAAACTCACTCACAGACAAAACACAAGTTAGTTAAATAAAAATAATTTTCATTATAATATTCCAGGAGTACATCTGTATGTGCAGCAGGGACGTGGGGCCGATCTGTGAGACCTTGTTTTTCTGAGGAACCTGTTGTCACGGAATCTCACCCTCGTTAGCCTGGAAATGAGGACGAGCAGGCCATGACAGGAAGCAGGGCGATCTCATTATGGGAGGAAGCTGCCCCGCTGAAGCGTAACAGGACAGATGGAGGGAGTGGTGGCTGGAAAGGGTTTTCAGGGGGTGAGGGAGGGTTGGAGTGGCACTGCAGGTCCAGGTCATCCACAAAACCTCCCTCTCCTCTTTTGTGTGCCAGCCAGGCCTCCATTGTTCAAACCCTCATTAGCACCAGTTAGAGAAGAAACTGTTGTGGAGGCACTCCCCTGCCACATTCACAGCAGAGCCCTCAAACTGGAACGCACACGGCTTCTCCTCTGCTTTGCCAAGTGACACAGACTATAGCACAGGACAGGAGAGGGTTGAGGGCTTCCTGTGGGACCTGAGACACCAAGATGGACAGTTCAGATTATGGAATTGGAGCAATGAGGAGAGGAAGCTATGATGATGGTGCAGCTTCACTGCATCCTGTGAGTATGGACCCATTATTTACTGGCAAAGGTGATAATAGTTCATCTTAGCTGTTCCAGGCTCCTGAATGTGACATCAAAAAGAAGAGTTATTTTAATCAGTTTCTGTGTGTCTGTGAGAGGTTTATGATCAAAGACATAGAGAGGAAATACATGACAACACTGACTGACTGCTGAACTGTAATTACATCAAAGAAAATGGGTGAGTGGGTGGGTTCAGATAAACTCAAATGTTCCAGATGAGGTTGTCCTTCAAATGCTAGTGGCAAGTGAGAGCTATAAACGTTAAGTTGTCAGTGATGGTGCTGATGTAGGGTCTCAGTGCTTCATGGAGTGCAGATGCAACAGAAGCTCATATGAGGACTCTGATTTGACCAAAACCTGGATTTAACACAATAATAATAAAAAATAAAACCAAAAGAAGATAAAATTAAAGGAAAAGAGTTAAAACAAAAACAAAACAGGACAAAAAACACCACACACAACTTGTTAGTGTAATAAATAATACTGATAAAATAATAAAAGTATCAAAGCAATCGTAGCAGTAAAAGCAAAACACAAGAACACTGAAAAATTGTCCAAAAACCATTTAAAAAAACCCCCAATAAAGCAAGTCTATAAAGATATGTTTTAAGAAGTGATTTGAAAGAAGTCACTGATTCTGTGAGCCTCAGGCAGGTCTTTCCAAGGATGAGGGATCCTCATGGCAGAAATTATGGTAACCTTCAGATTTAAGACTTGACCTTGGAACAGCCAGGAGGGGCCCATCTTAGGGTCTAAACCTGCAAACTGGCTCATATGAGGTCAACATTTATGCTATGTAACTTAGGGATTGATACCAGATACACCTTAAAGGTGAAGCCTTTTAATCAATTCTAAAGCATAAAGGAGGTCATTGGAGATGGGATCAGATTGAGGGAATGTTATCCCAACTGATAAAACTAGTTGGAGGTTTTGATTTATACCAGAAAGAAGGCAGTTGCAGTCTAGCTGGAGAAGAGGTAAACATGAGTGACATTTTCAAGGCCAGACCTTGAGAGACCTTGGTTGAATTCTGCAGATGAATCATATTTGGAGAAAGTAAACATTCTCCTGTAAAATGTCTCAATGCCATTTAAAATAATAATTTCCTTGATGATTAAATGTTTTCCACACCTTGAGCTGGCAATGCAGCCTGAAAACGTGATGCCAAGAGATTCGCTGATGTTAGGAGATCTGTATAACACTCTGTATAAAACTGTATAAGACTACCAGTGTGAATTTATGGAAAAATGACCAGTGTGCAAGAGACAACCACTCTTCTTAAGGGCTTTTTGCCTTTATTGCATAGTGCAGTGAGGAGAAGAGAGAGAATGGTGGGGAAGACAGGCAGCAATGGGCCTCAGGTCAGAGTCAAACCCCGGCTGCTGCACTTAGCTTTGCAGCATACGGTTGGCTGCTCAACTTGTGAGCTAAACCAGCACCTTGAGACAACCATTTTTATTTACATGAAGCTGATGACAGTCCTCTCTCAGAGCTAAAATAAAATAAAATGGTAATACTGTTGGAAATCTGGCTTTCTGTTTACTGCAGTTGCCCTCAGTATGTTTGCCCTCACTTTATCCTGAACCCAAGCAGCTGAACCTGCTTCATTATGAAATGGCTAACCATAACCCAACCTATACTTCAACTCTTGCCATGGAGGGCATCGCCACACAAAATGCTGTTTACAGAGGAAATAGCATTTTCTGTGGCAACTGCTATTTGTTTCCTGTCTCTACTTAGTAGAGCACGCTGGTTTCTTTGAACTGTGATAATAATATTTCCGGAACCTAAATCGTCTCTCCTGGATAGGTTTAGGTACTGAAAACTACTTGATTTTTAAGTACCTAAACCTATCCATACTATAGCCACAATGGCAAAAAGGGTTCATTTATGTATATGGTAACAAAGTGCTTTAATAATATTTTTATAATGAATATTAAGTGCATTTATATTCTTTTTATTGTTCTCATTGTCTACAAAAACAAAAACACAAAAAGACAAATTAGTCCCAGATGCACCATCTTCTGTAAATGCAAAACGTGTACTAATCCACGGCTGAAGATTTCCCCAACAAATGTGTTTACGTTTGAAAAAAGCTGAAAGTTTGACTCTTCAGAGAAATGGATGCTGTTGGTCTATTTGTTGACTGTGAGAGAGGAATATTATCAGCCTTCTTCACAAAGAATAAACAAAGCATTTATTAGAGTACTGCAGAGTATCCAACTTTCTGCACCAGCCTGGCTCTGAGCTGCAGGGATAGAGCCCAGAAAGAGACACTCTGTAAAATGTTCCAGCTCTTGTTTGTTTTGTTTTGTTGTTCTTCTCCATCATCTTCAATTCTGCTTCATCCAATTTCTCAGTTTGTCTGACAATTAGAGCGCAACAGCAGCAGCAGCAGCAGCTACAACAAGAATGGAGAGAGACTGTTTGTTTTTCTTCACGCAAATAAACAAATGTCCTTTTGCGTGGGAGTGTTACCCAACAGTTATTAGCCAACTTTAAAATTTCCTTTAAAACTTTTCAAATGCATTCAAACCCCCCCAGTGAAAAGCCATTTACAAGAATATTGAGGCATCAATGGCACTAAGTAAAAGAAAAGTAAGTTAAGAAAGACACATTAACAAAACATGAAATAAGAACAAAGTAAGAAAAACAATCTCTCCCCACTTCCACCCTCTACCAGACAGGGCTATACTGAAGTTATTGTTTCCAAGGCAAAAGAAAAACTAAAAACAATAATGAAATATACGTATATGAATAAACGAGCAAATTAAAGAGAAATCTACCGACACAGAAATAAGAAGTGAGCTAAATAATAAAAGTGGGATACATTTAACCCATGAGAGTTTAACAGGAATTTACATTTGTAGATAACAAACATGCCTGGGTGTAAACCCACCACAGAAGGTGCTGTAGTATTCATGCAGTGCCTAAAATCAGACCAGGATTTTTCCAAGAGATTAAACATCTTTTTTTTTAAGCCACTTGCCTTTTTCTATTCATAGTTCATTGTTAGTTGTTCATTAGTTAGTTGTGATGTAGTTATTCATTTTTACATATGCACTCACTGGCCATTTCATTAGGCACACCTGTTCAACTGCATGTTAGGCAAATTTATAACCAGCCAATCACATGGCAGCAGCTCAGGGAATTTAGGCATGTACTGTAGCTATCTTGTCTGATGAGTCTCGATGTCTGCTGCGACATTCAGATCGTTGGGTCAGAATTTGACGCAACCAACAACGAAAGCATAAATCCATTCTGCCTTGTATCATCCTTTCAGTTTCTTGGCACACTTTGGGCCCCTTAATACGAATTGAGCATCATTTAAACACCACAGCCTATCTGAGTATTCCTGCTCACCGTGTCCACCCTTTATGACGACAGTGTAATCATCTTCTGATGGCTGCTTCCAACAGGATAACATGCCATGTCACAAAATTCAGATCATCTCAAACTGGTTTCTTGAACATGACAATGAGTTCACTGTACTCAAATGGCGTCCACAGTCACCAGATCTCAGTCAAAAAATAACCTTTGGGATGTGGTGAAACAGCAGATTCTCATCATGGATATACAGATGACAAATCTGCAGCAACTATGCAATGCTATCATGTCAATATGGAGCAAAATCTGTGAGGAATGTTTCCAGCACCTTGTTAAATCTACGCCAACCAGGGGTCCAATCAGGTACTAGCAAGGTGTACCTAATAAAGTAACCAGTGAGTGTCTATTATTTGTTATGTTATCTAACCTTTCTAGTCATATTGATAAATTTAAAATTATCTGTCAACTCTTTCAACCCTTTCAAAGTCCATATGAGGTTTGTTTTCATTTGCAGCTTGTTATATGGGCTGATGCAAAGCTCAACACTAACTGCAGTGAGAAAATACAATCAGGCAATCAGCGTCATAAGCTGCTGAGACTGAAGCTGATGTATGTTAGAGGAAATGTGTGATCCAGATTTCAGAGCTCATGCTTGAAGCTTTCTGACCTCTAAAAGCCTCATTATGTGTAGTTATGGCTTTAGGACACCTTTGCTTTCCAGACAGATTCTCATTGTGCTTTCTTTATGTAACCATGTGAGATGTATTCAGTGCACAAAGCGCTGATTAAATTCATGGAAATGTACCCACACACACCCACATGCTTTGAATTGTGAATCCTCTCTCAGTTGTCCTTTGTCATGAGAAAAAAAAAATCTTACTATTGTTGCACACAGATGTTTGGCCTTTAATATGGAGGACAAGGATAAGGAGGCTTATTTTAACAGGAGTGACAGCAGTGAAAAATATCAGTCATAAGTGACAATAAATGACCAGAAAACTGCCAGAATCCAAAGTGATATTTTCAGATCAGTTTAATTTGCAGTAATATTATCAGTATATAAACTGATAATATTAGCAAATCCTTACATTGAATATAATAAAACCAGAACAGACTGAATTCAGCATTTTTACCTGATGTATGGCATTTTTCTAAAATAGTATTAGGGTTGGTTTGTTGTGTATTCTGTGCTGACACATTTGAATCATTCAGTCCCCAGAAGAAGGCTTTATCTGTCACTGTACAAACCTGACCTTCTGATTAACTGCAGGATTAACTTTAGTACTCAGTGCCCACCCTGATGTATTTTAGTCTTTTATTCATTTGCTTAGTATAACTGCTATTTATATATTTCATAAAATATGTCTGGAAGGGATCTTGAAACAGTGAATTCTAAAATTTGGCCTTTGACGGGGGAGAGAAATTGAAAAAATAAAGAGCACTTTATGTTGCTTTCTTTCATTTTTTCTTGGTAAATGTGCTTACTCTAATGGAAACTGTTGGTGGACAGCTATTTCAAGTGATTACACTGACTTTCTTGAAGCTGTTCCTGTACTTGTTTGACTGCAGGTGAAAGGTCACTGAAGAATAAGTTATTTCTTCAATCTAAAGATATGCTTTATTGTGGTCACAGCTCTGCTATCTCTGACTTCTGGCCAATATAAAGTATATCCGCTATTGAATTTCCCAACTCAGCAAACCTTCTGTTGCTGTTTCCTCCCTGACTAAAACGCTTCTTTGTTTCTTGTGTTGACAGATGTGAGTTAATGGTTTATATCTTCTAGCCACATACACAGACTTGTGTTGTCTATCACTTCTGTTTTCTTACAGCACCTCAGACACTTGGCTCAGAGACGGCGCTCAGCTCCATCACTGGTCTTTGGGAAGGCTTTGGGGATGCCATGGTCTTCTATCAGGTGTGCACAGGACTCACTATTTTTTTGTAAAGCCTGGAGTCTCTTTTCACACTCTGAACAGAGAGATGCATGCACAGGCATCCTCTTTTATTCACAGCTCAACATAACTTGTGAGAACAAAAGTGTGTGTGTGTGTGTGTGTGTGTGTGTGTGTGTGTGTGTGAAGAAAGGCTGTGTAATTATTTGACCTACAGTTATTTATTGGTTTTAATGATGGAAATGGAACAATAAGTGTTAGCACTTTTTTCATGAAAACAAAAAAGTGGATTCAAAACATTGTAAAAAAAAAAGAAAAATAAGAAAGTTTTTAAGTACACAGAAAAGAGTCCTGTGAAACCTTCTTTTTCACATGACTGTGCGACTGAGTTTAAAAAAAGAGTCATAAGAGTCAGGCTCAGATGTTCAGTTAAGAAAGTCTAGAATTAAAAAAAAATCTAAACAGCAGACATAGGGGAGAGGACATTTTGAATTATAGAAGGAAAGAGAGTAAAGCTGGTTGTTGTTGTTGTTTTAAATATTATTGCATTTTGGGGTTTTGGGCTCCCAGACTTACTGCAGCCTCCAGCCTATAGATGGCAGCACACTCATCATAGAGAATTTCCTCATATACATTATATAGACAAGCAAAAACTTACAACCCCAAATCCCTCCACGTGCTGCACAGTGTCACCTGTTGTCACCGCTGTTCAGGCCACAAACACAGATGTCTCCGTGGGGAATTACACAGCAGGGTTTTGAAACAACAACCTGCACATGCGCTCAGGCTCCTCACCTCGGCCTTGACCGGGCTGTGAGGGGTGAGCAGCATGGACGATATCGATCTGTCAAGGAAACCTAATTAACCGGTTATTCTCACTCATGACAGGTTGACCTTTTGAATAAATCAACAGGAGGTCATCACCAGCACCTCCACGTTTTGACAGCACAAACAGTCAATCAGTTCAATATGAAACTAAACAGTGTGCGTCCAGATATTACTACAGTAACATCTTCACTCCTGTCCCTGAGTGTTATGAACCACAAACGTTCCTGCCTTTGTTTCCTGTAAAGCAGTTTTAAAATTACTCCTTTATTCTGTCTTTCAGTAATAATTACAGGAGGTCTTTATTAAAGCTACTATACAGTATATAAATTATTCAAATTATGAAATATCTGGTGTGTCAGAAACAGCAGATCATGACTTTATAATGACCTAAAACGACCAACATTAGATGACTGAATTTCGAAACTGTGTGATAACTGCTTATTGAGTGTACAAGAAGCCAAATGAACTCTCATTGTTTTAAAATAGAATTTAATTCAGTGCTGCAGCTACTATTTAAAACACACCGAGCTCATATCCGGAGGAGGTTTTAGCACCTGGGACATTTCTTTGGAATTATAATACAGTTTATATTGTTTTTTTTTTAAAGTTATTTTAGGCCATCATATAATCTGATACACCATGAGTAATTATATCTCTTACAAGACCCAAGACATTATCATGAACTGTCCTAGATGAGACTCAAACACAGAAAGCTGAATAATTAAAAAGTGTTGTCAACACTGAAGCTTTTCTTTTTTTGTTACTTTGAGCTTTCAGCTCAAAAAGATCACAACTCCTCCTAAAACACCTTCAGTTGGTTTTGTCATTGGCCATTTCAGACATGTGGGCTTTGATTCGAGTATAAAATGTACCCTTTTAAGGATCACTCATCACAAGTTGTTGTCTTAAGACCACCAAAGCAGTGGGCGATTCCTTCAGAGCTAAAAGAGAAATGTCAGACACATCCCACTCTCACACGTTCACCAAATCAGCGTGCAAACACACTCACACACATCAGGCATTTCCATGAGGGGGCTGGACTTCGTGGGTGTCAGTTTCACTATGGTGGGACTGCCACTGACGTAGGGTATACCTCAGCAAAAAGAGGCATAATCAGACAAATGCAGCTAAAATTATTTCACAAAATTACACACTATATTATTATTGGATTCTACATATAACATATATGTGTTAAGGATGTAGTAGAGTGAAAAGACAGTGTTAAATACAGTTGTGAATCATAGTTTTAACCAAATTCAATCAATAGTTTGATATTTCAGGAAAAGTACTTATTAAATGTAAAGATGGTTAAAGCTGAACCAGGTCAAACACCTCCCCTGAGTTAGCAAATAATAAATTTTGTACAAAAAAAACCAAAAAAAAAAAAACCCTCACATGACTATTATTTCTACAGGTATTGTGAAATCAACCCACACTCTAGTTTATTGCTTCACTAAGCAAAAGTACCTTCAATTCACAATACCAGCTTCCCATTTTCTGACCGTTTTTCACCCTTTTCTGACATAATATACACTCACCGGCCACTTTATTAGGTACATTTTGCTAGCACCAGTTTGGCCCTCCTTCTTAAGCTCAGTGACACAGTGTGTTTTCTAGCAGGAAGCAGCCATCAGAAGATGGCTACACTGAGGTCATTAAGGGATAGACATGATCAGCAACAATAGTCAGGTAGGTGGTGTTCAAATGATGCTCATTTGGTTCTAAGGGGTCCAAAGTGTGCCAAGAAATTATCCCTCACTCAATCACACCACCACCAGCAGCCTGAACTATTGATACAAGGCAGGATGGATCCATGCTTTCATGTTGTTGACACCAAATCCTGACCCTACCATCTGAATGTCTCAGCAGAAGTTGAGACTCATCAAACCAGGCAGCATTTTTCCAATCTTATGTTGTCCTATTTTGGTGAGTCCGTGTGAATTGCAGTCTCAGTTTCCTGTTATCAGATGACAGCAGTGACCACCGGTGTAGTCTTCTGCTGCTGCAGCCCATCTGGTTCAAGGTCTGATGTGTTGTGTATTCAGAGATACTCTTCTGCATACAGTACCTTGGTTGGAACAAGTGGTTATCTGACTTGCCGTTGCCTTCCTATCAGGTGTCTTCTGACCTCGGGCATCAACAAGACATTTTCACCTTTCCTCCCAATTCCTATTCTTGGTTTGACTACATGCCTAAATGCACTGAGTTGCTGCCATGTGATTGGCTGATTAGATATTTGTGTTAACGACCAGTTGAACAGGTACCTAATAAAGTGGCCATTAAGTGTATATTGATCATTTATTAAAAAAAAAAAAAGATCAGCAGTTTCTGAAATACTCAGACCAACAACCATGCCGAATTCAAAGTCACGTAAATCACCTTTCTTCCCCATTCTGATCCTCGGTTTGAACTTCCACAGGTCATCCTGACCATGTCTACATCCATAAATGCACTGAGTTGCTGTGACTGACTGATTAGAAAGTTGCATTGATGAATAGTTGAACAGGTGTGCCTAATGATCTATATTTACTAAGAAAATGCCATCCCAGTCTGTAAAACTTACTGTTGCAATGTAATAAAACAAAACAAACAAAGCAGTGGTTCACGTTAACTCTCAGTGCTTTTATTATTACACTTCTATGGTTTATCTTGTGAATAAGTACAAACACAATGTTTTTCCCACAGTTTATTTTGCCAGTAGTTCATGTGTCATCTTCAGTGCTCAGGGGAAGTACCCCTACTGTAACAATTTGAATTTCTTCCCCCAAACCAAGTGGGAGGAGCAACCACCAAATTTGGTTTCATATGCATTTAGAACAAACAACTCTTACTCGTCTCTCTTCACCATCACGAGCACGTTTGAGACACAACAGGGGGAGAACAACATGAGCACACTTACTTTTAAATAAATCTTTCACTATCTGACCTCAAATATTTGTGTTTTATTTGATTTAAAAAAGGGGACACTGTACATTAATAAACAACAGTACTCTGTCCAGTGAAGTAAATGTGACAAATTCATCCATCCAGGTTGTTTCCATTTATAAAGAGTAAGAAAAAAGCAAAGATGTAAAAGCATCTATACATAGACAAGATATCTGAGTCAGGTTGTAAGACATGTTGTGAAATGTCATCTCTGAACAAATAACCAAACTTTAGTTAGTAGGTTAATATCAGACCATTCATGTGTAAAGAATAAGATAACCTTATTGATCTAAAATCAATCTAGTAGGGTCAGTGATGCTGTCATGCACACATCTGACATTTATTCTCCAGATTAGAGCATTATTTCTGCTCTCTGTGATATTTGGAGGAGGATCAGCGCTTTGGAGGAAATTGATTAGACAAATAGTGGTTTATTGTGTTTCCCATATTGGAAAATAACCAGAAAAACACAATAGCAGTGACAAATTTGAGTTGTTAGAATATTATTGTGTATTATGTTTGGTCATTTAAACCAGCAGCTTCCAGCCCTTTGAATTGTGCCTCCTGAAAAAGCAGCCATGTCAACATGTGTTGCTGTAGTTCATTGAGTATTAGTGATGTGGCCCTATGGGGTTATTTGATTTGAACACAAAGGATTTAAAGTGTTGGGCGGCTCAGTTGGCTCTAATCATATTTTTTTTTCTGCACTTACAATGTATTTGCTTTGAATTCAAATTACTTATTATCTTAAGTAGCCTAACAGTAAAATTAAAAACACCCCTAACCCTAAAGCCTCGGTGGTAGTTATAGATTTGCTAACTCATTCTTTATTACTCTGGTGTGTCCTGTTATGACAAGGCAGTTTCATGAATACAAACTCATACCTTAACCATCTGCTTTCATACACTTCTGGTGAAAAAGTTATGCAGTGTGTTCCATATGAATTTGAAATTTCTAAGAAAATGTGCTTTCTTGAAGTTTAACTGAAACATTTGGAAGCAGATGCATAAAATTTAATTTACTAGATTTAAGACTGATCCTGTTTAAGCACATACAAATTTTTTTAGTAACATTTATAATGCTGTGCATATGCACAACCCTCTTTTATAAATCTCAATCATCAAGGACCCTGGAAGAGTTAAAAAGAACATAAACATATACACTCACTGGTCACTTTATTAGGTACACCTTTTTAGTACCAGGTTGGACCCAATTTTTCCTTCAGAACTGCTTTAATTCTCCGTGGCACAGATTCAACAAGGTGCTGGAAACATTCCTCAGAGATTTTGGTCCATATTGACATGATAGCATCACACAGTTGCTGCACATCCATCATGAGAATCTGCTGTTCCACCACATCCCAAAGGTGCTCTACTGGATTGAGATCCGGTGACTGTGGAGGCCAAATACACCACCACCAGCAGCCTGAACTGTTGATACAAGGCAGGATGGATCCATACTTTCATGTTGTTTATGCCAAATTCTGACCCTATCATCCAAATGTCGATCGAGACTCATCAAACCAGGCAAAAGTTTTTCCAGTCCTCTGTTGTCCGATTTTGTTAAGCCAGTGTGAATTGTAGCCTCAGTTTCCTGTTCTTAGCTGACAGGAGTGACACCCTGTGTGGTCTTCTGCTGGTGTAGCCCATCTCCTTCAAGGTCACTGTTGCTTTTCCTATCACCTCGAAGCAGTATGGTCACTCTCCTCTGACTTCTGTCTGGCATCAACAAGGGATTTTCTTCCAGAGAACTG
>VUQS01021092.1:0-15761 GCA_015108495.1 Heterochromis multidens | reverse complement strand
TTATAAAATCAGCTTTGGGTCTCCAGAGAACCACAGTGAGAGCCATTATCCACAAATGGAGAGAACTTGGAACAGTGGTGAACCTTCCTAGCAGTGGCCAGCCTACCAAAATTACTCCAAGAGCGCATTGACGACTCATCCAGGAGGTCACAAAAGAACCCAGAACAACATCTAAAGAACTGCAGGCCTCACTTGTCTCTGTTAAGGTCAGAGTTCATGATTCAACAATAAGAAAGAGACTGGGCAAAAATGGCATCCATGGGAAGAGTTTCAAGGAGAAAACCACTGCTGACCAAAAAGAACACAAAGGCTTGTCTCATATTTGCCCAAAAACATCTTGATGATCCCCAAGACTTGGGAAAATATTCTGTGGACTGATGAGACAAAAGCTGAACTTTTTGGAAGGTTTGTGTCTCGTTACATCTGCCGTAAAATCATAAACTAACACAGCATTTCATAAGAAGAACATCATACCAACAGTCAAACATGGTGGTGGTAGTGTGATGGTCTGGAGCTGCTTTGCTGCTTTCCGGCCATCAGTTCATGCCCTGAAGCTCAAGCACACTTGGGTCATGCAGCAGGATAATGACAATACACACTAGCAAGTCCACCTCTGAATTTCTAAAAAAAACCAAACACAAAATGAAGGTTCTGGAGTCCAGACATAAATCTGATTGGGATGCTTATGGGCATGGGATGCGTATGATGTACATGACTCCAGTTTGGCTGATTTAAAACAATTCTTCAAAGAAACGTGGGCCACAATTCCTAAACAGCGATGTGGAAGACCCATTGCCACTTATCGCAAAAGCTTGATTCCAGTTCTTGCTGCCAAGGGTGGCACACCCCTTAAGTTATTAAATTTAGGGGGCAGTTACTTTTTCAAATAGGGCCAGGTAGGTGTGGATAGCTTTTTTCTCTTAATAAATTAAATTATAATTTAAAAACTGCATTTTGTATTTACTCAGGTTATCTTTGTCTAGTATTAAAATTTGTTTGATCTGAAAAATGCAAGTGTGACAAATGCGCAAAAAAATAAGAAATCAGGAAGGGGGCAAGTACTTTTTCACAGCACAGTATCTGTTTTTTTTATTAAAACGTACACGTTTCTATACATAAAATGTTGGTAGTAAAAGTAAATTTGACTTCCGAGGTGCACTTAGGACACATCTAGTCACTGAGCTCACAATTTTGGCACACTGTCTGCTAACAGCAAGCACATATTAAAGATCATGCTGTTGACAAAACTGAAAACATAATCTGCAGCTTAAAACTTTTGAATTCTGGGTCAGTTTTGATTGAATTCAGCAGCTGGTTTCTAAATGATTAGAACAACAAAGCCTCTGACTTTCTAGTCCATAAAAATGGTGCCTGAGGCTTATATAACATGCCACATGCCACATGTATTTAGATCAATCCATCAAACCAAAATGACAGAAAATACATGCCCTTTTACAAAACTGGTGACAATAACAGAGTAGCAGCACTGTTATATTGCCCCAGAGAGTATTGTACTTCTACATGAGGACATAGTTGACAGAAAATTTGAAATACCTCCGTATCCAGTAGTCCCTCACACACTTTGTCTTTTTCTTGTATGAGCATGATAATTTCCTGGAGCCTTTACATTACTGAGGTTACCATGCCTCCAGTCCATCAGCTTGTTTTTTTGTTTTTTTTTTTTACACTTTAAGGGTTAGGGTTTTTGTACAGAGAAAACAAACAAAATATAAAATATTAATTGTTGATTTATTGTTGAATTATAAATGCTCATGGGTGATTTTTTCATGATTGGACAGAGGCAGGCTGGTTCCCCAGTGTTTTCAGTGTTACCTCACCTCACCCCCAACCGGTCGCAGCAGATGACTGCCCCTCCCTGAGCCTTGTTCTGTCGGAGGTTCTTCCTGTTAAAAGGGAGTTTTTCCTTCCCACTGTCGCCAAGTGCTTGCTCATAGGGGATCGTCTGATTGTTGGAGTTTTCTGTATTATTGTAGGGTCTTTACCTTACAATATAAAGCGCTTTGAGGCGACTGTTGTTGTGATTTGGCGCTATATAAATAAAATTGAATTGAATTGAATTGAATTAATGCTAATGTAACTTTCCTGGCTGCAGTGGACAGCCATCTGCAGTATCAATCTTTTCCACAAGATATTTGGCATAAATCCAGTACTGTAGGAGGAAAATACATTTCATGTGTTTATACAAGGTTCAGCAATACACTTTAACAAAAAAAAAAAAAAAAAAATACAGTATGTATCACAAGACATACAAAAAGAGGATGTTACATGTGAATTATTGTGTTTTTTCCCCCTCACCCCCCAGAGGATCTTCAGTTCAAAGAGGTAGACTAGTGATAAATATGTCACTGGTACCAAGCCAGGATAAGGCATTACTAGCTTTAAATCCCTCAGCACTGATGAAAAAAAGACTTACTGCGCACACAGAGAAACTAGTACTTTTAGCAACACAAAGACCTTCACACACATACACAAACTAATACTTTGACAATAAGTTGTAAAAATGAAAGTGACCTTTGTAGTCTAGTTTCACAGGACAGATGACAGTCATCAGCAGAACACCATGTGGCCAGGGAGGCTGTAGGGAGAGAGCCCTCCCTCTTTTCCATCTCTGTTTTACACTTATTTTATGTCAATTTGAACTACTGCAGTTTTATCAATAATGCAAGAAAACAAGGTCAAAACAAAAGATCAGAGTTTTATAATTTTAAAGCAGCATTATTTATAGTTCAGTGATTCAGCTTATATGTTGGTCCACATTTCTATTTTAATCAATCAGCTATTAATGTCTAACAGCAGTTAAAATTTTAATTTAACCTTAAGAAACAGTTTTGCTTTGGTCCTGTTATATAATGGGAAAGGGAAGTGCTCTTTAGAGAATGTTGCTCCAGCCCCTGAGGTTTAACAACTAAAGATTTGGATTAACTTCTTAAAATGAAAATATTACTCTTAAGTCTGCATATCTAAGTTGAGTTTTTAGGCATTTCCAAAATTTAAACTCCCTTACTGCAGTAAAATTTGTAATGTGCAAGATTAAACAATGTGTGAATTTTTATGTGTATGGATGAGTGCATGTCTATATTGGTTTCTCCCATCACCGTATTTATGCATACACTTTGTAGACTATCTGTAACTGTTTGCAAATGATAGTCTGCTAGTCTCTCTGAGTTCATTTGCTCTAGCTTGTGTACTCATACCTCCATATGTCTCATAATCCAGGAGACTGGCACACATCATAGCACGGGGAGCAAGGGAATTCAGAGCTGTTCTGCCACATTCATCCTTCTAAAGAAACAGACAGAGAGAACTTATGTGGCAGTGTTTAGCATATTACACAAAATAAAGAAAGATTTTGACTACGCACAGGGAACGGCTGCCTCACTGAATGAGGAATCAACTGTGGTGAAGATTCAAAGGGGCAATTTTACACTAGCTTATGAGAAAGGGAGTAAATAGAGGGATGCACAGTGCCTAGAGACCGCCAGATGTTACACAAGGGAATCCATCTGCAGCAAGAGTGACCATGGGTGGAATGATTCTAAATTGGCTCTGAAAAATTGGGTCCTCACATACAAACAGATGACGGAAATATTTGGGATACAGAGTGCTTCATGAAAAATGGTTGTCAGTTTAATTCTGTGCATTTTTCATTTCTGCTGCCGAGAAGGTTATGCTATCACCTGCCTCTTGTAATATTATGTTATAAATTATACCACTTTTAATCACATTTGGTGGAAAATCCAGCCATGGCACAAGACACGACTAGTTTTTATTGTGAATCTAAATTTAGATGTTTTTTTTAAAGAATTTTAACAATACTGTCACAGCTGGCTGTGTGGCTGCAGAGTGAGCTAAACTTAAATAGCAGCTTTATTGCTGAAACTTACAAAAAATCAAAATACAAAACAAACCTCTGGCATGACTGAGCATAACCAGGAACCTATAACTTGGAACTTGAACTAGACATGAGGCAGAAACAGGGAGCACAAAGCAGGGTAAACATATGATGACAACGTGACAAGGAACTAAGGAAAACTGAGGGTTTAAATACACACAAGTTAATCAGGGAGAGGGAGAACACCAGGGAACACAGGTGAGCTAAATTAGGGAAACGAGACAGAGGAAGCAAAACTGAACATAATACACAAGAGACGAGGGACTATCAAAGTAAAACAGGAAACATAATACACACTGAGACTCAGACTAAGACACGAGAACTTGACACACAGGAGAACAAACAGACATGGAGACATGACAGACTGGGGAGATGGGACGTAACCAAATACAGAGACACTGTAGACAAAACATGGAAACAGACTGGACATGAAAGGAACTAATAAAACAAGGAACTAAGAACTAAACACAGGAACCACTAAGGGAGCAAAAAATTCTAAGATAACTAAGAACAGAATGCTAACCAAATATTACAGATACGTGAAGCAAACAATATATTCAAACCAAGAGATAAACATTAGAAAGTCCACAAACTCAGAACACTGGGCAACCATGCCCAGGACCATGACAAATACAGAATTTTTAACTTTTTATTTCCCATTTTACTACAAAAACAAACAAAAAGATTAAAAAATCTCCAGTTTACATTAAGCAGATTTTTAGTAAGAGAGCATACTGCAGTTTTTGGGTTGGTAATGTTGCTGCCTTAGCCTAACATATGCAAAGGCTTGGCGGCTGCGGGTGGATATAATGACTGTCAGACACTGTACTGTATAACTATTTCTGAATATCTGAATTAATTGAAAAAAATTGAAAACTTTAATGGAAGGATATTTAACTGGCTAGTTTTACATAAATTTAGGCTTACTTAACGTTCCTAATTAATTGCTGATAGGAGCTCCTTCTGTTTTCTTTTTTAATTTTTAACACCTTACCAATCATAACCCAAGTCTTTGTAAAAGTATAATGTCTCTGTTTATAACCATTGCATCACATCACCCAGTGCAGGAATGTAAAAGTTAATGTGAATATCAATACAGTTATTTTGAGCTGAAACTTAATTTCTGGAAATAAATAGTATTTGAATGTTTTAGGTAAAAATGGGCAGATTTGTGTTCTCTGTGTCTAAACTTTATAAGTGTATCCTTTTATGCATAAAAATGATAATCTATCAAAAAAAAAATAGAATCTAGTTAAATAACTGTATAATCTAAGCTTTAAAAATACTAAGGCAGTATTGTCAACTCTGCCTATATTAGCCTTAACAGTAACTTGAACATTATTCAAAATTAGCATTCCTTACCAGGCTGATTTGGGCTATAGTAGATTCCTCTGTTCATATTGTGTTAACCTTTCGTGGTTACACTGTTATTTGCAGTGATTAAAAGATATTTAGGTTCTGCTGTGAATTAAAAAATAAAAATAATAACACTACGTGGTATTTAAGGTGTGATACAAAAAGGCTGTCTTTACTTCAAGAGTTTGACAAAAATGTTACACATTGGAATATTCTGAAGAATTTCAAGGATTATCCATTTACATACTACTACTACTACTACTACTAATAATAATAATGATAGTAATAACAATAATGATAATGATAAAAATAATAATAAAAAAAAGCTCAACACCAAAGAGGATTTGTGTCTCTGACTGCAATTGAACCAGTGACCTTTGCTTGCCAATTTTTTGTCACCTCATATATATCTTAAAAAACTGCAACACATAGGGCAATTTTCAAGCACCAATAAATCAGCAAGTAAGTAGTGCTGTTATTGTACACAGTATCTTATTAAATGGAAGTCGATCATTACCCTTCAAATTTAGAGACAAACCTTCATCTCTGCCTTTCACAAGTTTAAAATCTATTCTGTTAAGGCTTACAGCATGACAGTGTATTTATTAGTTAGTGTAATTAATTGGTATAAGAGTATTGCTATGCAGACTGACCTGCACAGCCTGAAAACATGTTCTGGCAAATACCTTGTGTCATTTGTCCTTTATGAAGGCTACCTGAGCAATTGGATTTGATTTGCTGTCAGCCCTTATTAAGTCCAATGGGAACAGTAAAGTCAAAGTAAAGTTGAAATTAAACAAAGTTGAAAGTAAACTTTGAAAAACTTGCGAAAAAAATAGGCACAAAACAGAACTACACAAGTAAAATTGTTACAGCTGAGCTTGGTTGAACTTCTTCTAGCTACAATGGTGCAACGAAACTGGATGATTTCATACTGTAATTCAAAGACACTGTGTCAGATGGCTAATCCTATAAAAACAATAAAAACATACTCCAGGATGAGACTGCTATGTGTTCAAACCCTGTTATCTCTTGAGATGTTGTGGCTCCATAGCAGATGGGAGAGGCGAGAGGCAACAGCGTAGTGCACTCTGATCATTACACTGGGAAAACTGTTTGTGAACGTGAATCTCTGTATGTGTCTGTGTATCCTTGAGGTTGAAGTAACCACTGGTGTAATCATTCTGTGTGTTAGCTATGGCAGGTGGTTGGCATGCTCCACGTTAAATCTTCATTGATCTTTTATCTTTTAAACAGTAAGAGACAGGTCTTTTGTTTTTGCATCACAGAAAGTGGTAGAGCTGATGTAGACACTGCAAATGATAACAGGGCAGGAATGCACAGTTAGTATACATGCATCATCTCATCTCATCTACAATCCAAATCCAGCTATTTTTCCTTGTTTGTCTTACAGTACATGTTGTTCCTCTTTTGTGTTGGACTGTAATAATAGTACCTGCCCCATGCGATAAAGAGCCAGACTAGGACCACTACTATGAGTCTGACATTCAAAGTTAAAAGTTTCCATAAGTGATTGTTCTCTATTTCAGAAGCTTCCCTCACTTGTTGTGAGTTTGACTTTCTTCTTTACTGTGCACTAGTTGAAGAAAAAAGAAAAGGAAAAAATCCACAGACATGAAGCTGCAATAGAAAATTTGTTAGGTGCCACCCCTTTCTCAGATGCCATAGTGAACTAAGCAAAGGGATCTTTAAGGGAGCAAAGGGACTTTTAATGAACAGGCACATTATTGATCTGTGGACAAAACAGTCGTTAATTATGTGCGGGTGGAAATTTAATTGAGGGAGTGAAAGAAGGTCTCTGCTTGCTAAGCTAATGCATGGTCAAGAATGAAGAGAATTTGATTGAGCTCTGTGCCATTGGGGTAAAGGATGAGACACAAACGATCACTCAGCCAATGCCTCTGGATCTTACTCTCTCCCTCTTGCGCTTACATCCTTTTTTTTTTCTTTGCATATCCCTTTCTTTGTCTTTTATAAGTGCCACTTGTGTCATTCCACTATTCCTTTGTTTTCAAATTAGGTGGAAATGTCTTCAATTGACTCATTTTCCTCACCTTTGTGTTCTCTTTTGTCATCTGTTCAACCCACTCTTGCCAATCTTTGATTTTTTTTCCCTTTTTTTCTTTGTATACGTGGCAGCAGTGAAGTGTCTAAAGCAAGAGAGAATCTGGAAGACTAGCATATTGACTCAGCATGTCATGTGTATATATTTGTGCATGTGTGCTTGTTTATGTATTATAGCATTCATCTTCCTGGGGTTTGTCCAATCTTGTATATATCTTTGATTTGTAGTTGTCAGTTATCATCAGGCAGTCAGCTGTTTTATGGCTCTGCTCAGTGAGCCATATTATGTGAAAGGAAAATCTCCTCTATCTCTGCTGAATGACTGTGTGAACCTTCTGCAACTGATGGCCATTTAATTCAAATGATTATTCTGTTAGCTTACATTAACTAAGGAACAAATCCAAAGAGAGTGACAAAACATTGCTAATTACAGTAAGGTGGAAACATTTAAATGTAGTATTAGTCTATCTCTTATAATGAGCTGGTGTTTAACACAGCATGAGCTTTTCATTCTAAAGTTTAATCCTGTTAAATAAAGACTTCCAAGTACACACAAACCAGGACACTAAACATGGGGTCATTAGGTCATGTGTTTGAAGCAATTAAATTAGACTTAAGTCATCAGTGCTGGTGTGGCATACACCCTAAACAACCATATAACCACACACTGCAGATATTTCTGTAGTTGAATGAAGGTTGAATGAATGAAGAACTACATTGTGTAATCCCTGCAGGGGATGAGTTGTGTTGCTTATCCAAAAGTGTAGAAGCTCAGCATGACTTAGATTCTCATTAAAAGGAGCTTATTTATCTCTACACTTCCTAAAGAATCAAGGCTGGCGTCTTGAAGTCTTTGGGCTGGCAGCAATTACCATACCTATCAAGTAGCTCCATAACACCTGTTCTGTGTCATAAGAAAGATGTGCCAAGCTATTACTCAGTTTTCACAGGGTGTAAGTACTGAATGCACTCTCAAAATGGATTTATGTAAAAGGATCAATTTCTTTGCATGGAGGAAAAAAAAACAAACATCCATTTTAGTAGTTAAAAATATAGCTTTGCCATGTGTTTACTGTTTTGAGAAAAGCTTGTAGTTGTAAGGTTTTCAAACCTCTTGTGTTTGGGGATTTTAACTATAACTATTATAAATATACTTTGCATTTGCTAGAATTAAGTTTAGAGAATGTTATTCTACATTTCCCATAGCACAGATTTGTTAAAACGGTACTTTTTAAGATAAATGTCTTTCATTATCTTTGTTTCAATCACTACATACTTTCCCCAGTTTTTTATGACTCTCTTTATGAGTTTAATTTTGCAGCTCTTGTGCCATATTCACATCATATAGCACACATCAGCTCCACATCCAGCAAAACCATAATTTAATGTAATTTTGTCAATTAAAATTAACTTTGCTTATCTTGCACCTCGTGATCTATTAAGTCTGTAAATTCAACTTGCTATCACTGGTTATCTCTTACATGATGTAGTCTCTGACTTGAGTGGGATCACTAATTCTTCAATGAACAGTTTTCCTCCATACTGAAATGATTGTGGACAGCTTCATTAATAACATAAATCATATTGGTATGAATATTTTCAATCCTAATTTAAATTTCTGTGCAGTTCCTAGGATTGATGTGGATGCTTGATAAATATGTACTCTGATCCTATATGATGAAATGCAAAGCAACCTCTTGAGCACAGGGTATTCTGTATCCAATTTAGCATGCAAGAGGATCAATCCATTTTATTTTTTAAACCTCCTTAATAATGCATTCCTAAAACATTGGAAAACATCATAAAACATTCCTCTAAATTTTCTCATAGTGTCAGGGACTGTTTGTAGAAAAATTCTCTGCTGAGTGTATTGTGTGACTAGTAGGCATAATACCCCAATGCTGCTTGGAGGGCTATTACTGTCATAGTAACAGGGGGTCATTAAATGGCTAGCAGCTGTGACTATTTGTTTCCTTTTATGTTACCTCAGTCCCGCAGCTGTGTTCTCTGTGTATGAGCATGAAGAGGAATATATACATGATTGAGTGTGCAAGCTTATGTGTGTGTGTGCATGTATGTGTATGTATGTATTTATTTATTTATTTTTATCATGCACCAGCATGTGGAGCATGTATCAAGTATACCTGTGTGTGCATGTGTGTGTTTCATGGTCTTTTTTTTATTATTATTATTCTTTTTAGTGTCCATAACTTTCCATTGCTCTATGATAAATGCACAGTACCATTGTTCATGGGGCTTTAAAATGAAACTGCAAACTGGCCCCCACTGGAGCATTACATACTGTGGTCAGACACATCACTGTTCGTGGTTTTTTCGTGTATTTTTCTTTTTGTGTTTTTTTTCTTTTTCTTTTCAGTTAGCTGCACCTTTACAGAAATTAATTGGGATACATGGTATTTTTAAAATTAGGCATTCAACTTGAAGTTACTCAATGTACTATTGTTTGACACAGTTCTAATCAGAAAGAAAAACAAAAAGAAACAATGATCTTTGATTATGTTTGTTTTTGTTAAAATCTTCTTTATTTCTTGTTGAAATAAATTGTATCCAACACAGAGCTTATTTATGTCATACTTATAGTTTGTGAATTTGATAAAATATCTTCCATTTATCATTGCAAGCCCATTAAGTGTAGTTATAAAAGTTACAGGTACTGTATATGTTTAGATTTTATTTCTATCTAGTAATCCTGTCTGGGAAGCATGTGATTAGTTCCAAATTTCTTCTGGAGCAGATGTTATGGTCTCATAGTGCCCTGATTGCAACATCTTAAAAAATTGGTGGTGTCAACAGAAAAGCATGATCAAACCCAGGTATGCTTTGATTTGGGGTTTATTTAAGTTTACTTAATTGAAAGCTTACTTTTGGTACATAAAACTTTTGCACAGCACAGTTTTGGAAATAGCCAAAAATAGGTGACATTACCTTTAAGCCATATTGGTTACACTGACATTTTGTGTGATCAGTAAATTACTAGACTACATGTGCAGACTATCAGCCCCTAAAGCAGAAAATAAGGATTTTCCCTGAATAGGTCTTTTATTTTTATGTAATCACAATTAATTGATCAAACAGCTTAAATACACTTTTCTATTAATGTGATATGAATGTGTGAGGTGTGTGTGTGATGTGTTTATTCACATCTATGCACTTACCGTAGTTGTCTAACACTCATCACTATGTAGAGCAAGGCTGAGGTCAGAAGCAGCCATTTACTCACAGCATTGGACAGGAAAGTTAACCCACGCACACTCTACTACCTGAACACCTTCAGGGCCTTACTGTCTCCAGCTTGGAAGTCAAAAATCATTCTGATTTTCTCAGCTGTGCAAGTTGAGAAGTCTTTTTATATAAGACTACAACTTTGTTTCCTATAAAGTTGGGATGGTGCAAAATGTAAACAACCAAAATGAAAATCACTTGAACTCTATATTTATTTGAAGATATCACAAATGTTGAAAACAGCATATTTTATTGTTTTGGAGGGGGAAAAAAACAAAACATGCTTTTTAAAATTTTGATACCAGGACCACGTTTTGAAAAAGTTGTGTTCCTCGTCTTTTAAAGAAACTCCGTTTGGAAACTAAGGAAACCAGTTTCTGTAATTTTGAAAGCAACATCATTTTCCAATCTTGCTTGATATGGAATTCCATGTGCTCAACAGCTCAGGGTGTATTTTTACATATTTGTTGTTTCAAAATGTGCCAAATCTTTTCATTGGGGGACAGTTCTGGACTTAAGCAAGGTCAATTTTGCACCTAGACACTTTTACTATGGAGCCATGCTTCTGTAATGCGTGCAGAATGTAGTTTGGGATTGTCTTGCTTAAATAAACAAAGCTTTTCCTGTTCAGGTTGGAATAATACTTTGGTTTAAAAACTGCATAAATCATTCAGTATAGCATCCCCAAACCATCATAGATGATGGCTTTGAATTCAACATTGATAAAAACCTGGATGGCCCATCTCCTCATAAGCTTGGAGAATGTTGCATGATGATTTCCAAAAAAGAAATTCAAATTTCAATCTGTCAGACCACACTTGGACAGTTTTCCATTTTGTCTCAGTCCATCTTAAATTAACTTAAAAGGCAGGGTGTTTTTAGATCTTGTTTAATGTGTTTCTCTCTCTTCCTCTCTCTGTATAACATAGTTTTACCCTGCTTTTGTGAAGTGATACACCCAACATCTGGTGTTCACTGACAGTGGTTTTCAGAAGGGGCCCATCAAGTGATTTTCACTGCACAAAATTTTGGAAGAAGATTTTAAATGTGATTTACTAAGATTTACAGCAAGAAATTTACTCCAGATTGTGCTGAATTTAACACAAAAAACATATCTGATTCTGCACCTAATGTGGCTGTGATAGCTGACACTATGTTATGAGAACGAGTGTGTAATTGGGGCTGGGGGATAGCTCAAAACTGTGAACCTGGTGCCAAAGCTTTGGCTTTGTCCTGTAACTCTTCACTCAGCCCTCACAGAGGATGTTTAGAGCCAAGCCCCCAAAATTTCTGGTCCTTAAAAATACAGGTATTTTGACGAAACAGATCCAAACTTAACTGAACTAAACATAAAATGGAGGGTTGAGAGGGAGAAGGAGAATCCTGATACAAGACACAGAATTTGTTTTACAGGCAGCCAAGTTACTTGTCCTGCGGTGTTTCAGGCTTTTAGTCACATTTCTACACAGAGATTGGCGCACAATGAAAACATCTTGTGTCTTGTGAGTGCCTTTTCTCAGCAGTGCACACGGAGAGTGACTTTTTTGTTTTTTTAACTTAGCTCTGGTATTGGATCTAGGAGTAACCAAACTGAAATGTATTTAAAAATACAGCTGTTGATTGGACTACATTAGTATGTTAGATTAATGTCTGAATATTACAATGTGTGACTGCTAAAAAAAAACCCAAACAAAAACAAAACAGAGCAGATGAATATGTGTATTTATGCAGATGGCACAGTTAATTGTTTATCGCTTTTGGGAGAATGTTTGTTATTGGCTGCGTCTTTGTACATATATTAGTTCACTGTTAGCACATCACCCACAGAACTTTTTCCTCCAATTGGCACATCTATGTGATTGTGGCATCATGCTAATTTACCCTGCTTAGCACAGTAAGTCTGCCCAGTCTTTCACAGATCAATGAACTCCGCATTTTTGCTGAAAGATGGCTAAATCCCACACCTGCAGTAGCTGTGTCTCATTCTGCCTGTGACATGTCTGAATGGATAGTGAACCTTTCTAGTCAGTAGTTGTAATTCCATGTTAAATGTTATGGAAGTATCCCAGAAGCAGATTTATAACAACAACAACAACAACAACAATAATAATAATACAACATCTGATTTGCTGTCTTTGTACTGTTAACAACAAGATATAAGGTGTATATTATCTGTAAATTTTGTTATTTACATTTTACACAGCATCTCACTTTTTTTTTTTGGAACAGGGTTGTAATTTATTTTTGATTCAAAACCAATTTCTTTTCACTTATCAGTGCTGTTATAGCCTGTCATTCCTCATTCACCCAAAAAGTCTTGAAACTTGACAAGAGATTTTCAATTTCCAGCAGCAATCTCTACTAACAACCCTGACCTACCAGGATATATGGGGCCATTACCATTCATGGGAACAACAAGAAACAAGATGAAGCAGAGATCCCATAAGACTATCAGCAAATGCATGGTGTTGTCTCCTTATGTTAAATCAACATTATGCTCTGTTTAGAAATATTTTTCTTGAAGCTTTCCTCCCACTGTTTGCATCTTGGGTGTCTGTGAAATGTGTTTTCTCTGAAGTAGGATCTGATGAGTCGTAATGCTTCATTTTGGCAAGGCAGCACGGCAAACTTTGAAGATACTGATTGCTTGTGTCCTACACTCTAATGCTCTTGTTAATTCTCCAATGAAGTTGATTGCCACATTCAGATGCACAGAGGAGGTTAGAGAGGAAAACTGTTAGCGGTGCAATGACAAGGTCCTGCAGCAGCCTGCCATTAATTCAGCTACTGAGTTATTTTACCTCTTGTCTTTTCGTCTCACTCTCGCCCTCTTTGCCTCTCACCCTATCTCTCTCCCTTTTTCTGTCCCTCAACCGCTTCACATAACATTTCAGGAATTAAATTAGAGCTTGCGAAATCTTCAGACATGCTTATTACCGGGATGGCATTGTTGTAATGTGTCTGACCTTGACCTGTTAAGGATTAATCCAAGCAGACAGGGCCGAGAAGGATCCCCAGCTGATTCCCATGCAGAGCACAGACAGCAGTTGTGTTTACCAATCTCAGATAGAAGAAGAGAGCAAACAAGTACCAGCTCCACACTTGAGGAAAGCGGTATGGACTCGACTCACTGTCACATCTGACAGTGGGAGAGGAACTGTATGTACGTGTTAAGGGTGCATTGTGTGTGTATTTTAATGTTCAGTGCCTCCTGATATTTTGAAAAAGTTAAATTAAAAGAGCAAAGACTCACATACATCCAGCCGATATATATATAGGCCGATATTTGAGCTCAACTATGTGGCCCATGTGTATGTCTACCTGGTTGGTTTGATAGTATAGTGAAGCATTTTTGCATTCTTCTCATTCAACACAGAAAGCAAACCGTAACACCATTTACCCAAACAGTTCTTCATATTCTTCAGAATAAAGCAAACTGAACATCTAGAAAACTCTTGTAAGAGTTCATATAAATTCATCCAAACTCTTTTTTATCAAATGGAACCAAACAGAGCTTCCAAACAAAATTAGCTCTGACTTGTGCAAAAAACACAGCGCAGGTAAGGCACCTTTATTGATATGGTACAATCACAGATATGATAATTCAACATGTCTTTAAGTAAGTTAGTCTTGCTTAAAAACATTAAGTGCATATCTACCACCTAACAAAAGCTAAGTAAAAGACAAGCAGCAAGATATCAGGCTAAATGAATAATTCTTGAACTTGAGTCATTGCATATGTAGCAGGTGTAATTTACTAGAATTTGAATTTTAAAGTTTAGTTCATAGATAAAAAAAAACGTGAAAGATAGGCTCATTTGGGAGCCAGATGCATATGAATTCCAAAGATGACACGCATACACGTGGAATTTGTATTGTAATAATTTCACAAACAAACAGTGATTTGCAAATTAATACAAAACACAATAATAGGCCTCTTAAAGGGTGTAAACACAGGAAGCAATTTGCAGTGACACAGTGAGCTGAAACCATAGAAAATTTATTCAGCGACTTCAAGCATTAGTGGGTGAAATAACCGCTGCCGAAGCAGAGTGGCCAGATCCAGTTAAACTTTTGTCAGCTTCTGAGGTGAGCAAATTAACAGATACTGCTGATTGACATATGAATGGATGGTAACTACATTAGAGTGTACCAAGGCTACCACATCTTGAAAGGTCCACTAGTGACCACCCATCGTCAATAGGTGACAAGGGAATCACTTCCTGCGTGGACACTCCTTTAGTTCATTAAGTTCTAAAATCCCAGAGTCAAGAATTCCGGACACAAGGATCATTTAGCATTCATTTAGCTAGCTTGAGTCAAATACAACCATTATCGAAGACAGAATAGCATGCATTAATAGGTCTAAGTCATCATAGGTAAGCCTAACCTTAACTCTACCATAACCTTATATTTTGGTGAAAGGCAAAATTAACTTCTTTGGAAAAAAATTTGAATTTTTTTCTAGATATTTCTAGCATCATTGTATTTTTCTAAATCTTTCCATATTTATACAGTTATATATATAATAAAAAAAACTTTTCTTTCACTCATGGTTAGTGGTTGGGTGAAGCCATTTATTATCAAACAATTGTGTTTGTCCTTTTTAAAATCATAATGACAACAGAAACTATCCAAATGACCCTGATCAAAAGTTTACATACCCTAGTTCATAATACCGTGTATTGCCTCCTTTAACATCAATGACAGCTTGAAGTCTTTTGTGGTAGTTGTGGATGAGGCACTTCATTTTCTCAGAGTAAAGCTGCCCATTCTTCTTGGCAAAATGCTTCCAGTTCCTGTATTACGCAGCTTCCGGGCTGATGAGTGTAAATTTTCCTCCAGTATTTTCTGATAACCCGCTGCATTCATCTTGACATCAATTTTGACCAAGTTCCCTGTGCCTGTATAGCTCAAACATCAACGATTCACCTCCGTGTACTTTTCATCATAGGCCTTGTTGACTCCTCTCCAAATGTAGAGTTTATGATTGTGGCCAAAAAGTTTAATTTTGGCCTCATCACTCCAAATAAGTTTGTTCCAGAAGTTTTGAGGCTTGTCTCTGTGCTGTTTAGCATATTATAAACAGGCTGCTTTGTGGCACTGGTGTAGTAATGGTTTTCTTCTAGCAACTTGACCATGCAGCCCATTTTTCTTCAAGTGC
>VUQS01021085.1:0-10632 GCA_015108495.1 Heterochromis multidens | reverse complement strand
CTGCAGAGTTAATAGCTACAGACCTCCAAACTTCATGTGGCCTTCACATTAGCTCAAGAACAGTGTGTAGAGAGCTTCATGGAATGGGTTTCCATGGCCGAGCAGCTACATCCAAACCTTACATCACCAAACACAATGCAAAGCATCGGATGCAGTGGTGCAAAGGATGCCACCACTGGACTCTAGAGCAGTGTAGACATGTTCTCTGGAGTGATGATTCACGCTTCCCTGTCTGGCAATCCGATGGACGAGTCTGAGTTTGGCGGTTGCCAGGAGAACGGTACTTATTTAACTGCATTGTGCCAAGTGTAAAGTTTGGTGGAGGGGGGATTATGGTGTGGGGTTGTTTTTCAGGAGTTGGGCTCGGCCCCTTAGTTCCAGTGAAAGGAACTCTTAATGCTTCAGCATACCAAGACATTTTGGACAATTTCATGCTCCCAACTTTGTGGGAACAGTTTGGGGATGGCCCCTTCCTGTTCCAACATGACTGCGCACCAGTGCAAAAAGCAAGGTCCATAAAGACATGGATGAGCGAGTTTGGTGTGGAAGAACTTGACTGGCCTGCACAGAGTCCTGACCTCAACCCAATAGAACACCTTTGGGATGAATTTGAGCAGAGACTGCAAGCCAGGCCTTCTCGTCCAACACCAGTGTTTGACCTCATAAATGTGCTTCTGGAAGAATGGCCAAAAATTCCCATTGAGTACCACATCAGTGTGTGGGGTCGTTATAGCAAGGCGGCCCAAAAGTCTCGTGACGTCATTTGTATGCGACATAAACACAAAAATGGAGGACATCGAGGTGGTGGTATACCTGCTGCTAAACCAATGCACCTCGTAGCTGGACCATGGTGTTGGTTTGTGTGTAGCCATTTTCCTAGTCGCTGAGTTTCAAAAATGGCGGGTTTGATTCTTTTGAAGGAGTCGCTCTAATGACTCATCCAGTGACGTCACTCCTCGGCCAATCAGTATCATAACCAATCATACCCCCTCCACTACTGAGCTTGACAGTTGGTATGAAGTGTTTGTGATGATATGGTTGGTTTTCAACAAACCTGGTGCTGTGCATAATGGCCAAACATCTTCATGTTGGTCTTATCTGTCCAAAGGACATTGTTCCAGAATAAATCACTCAATGATTGGTTTGTTCAGATGTGGCTTTGAAAACTTAAGCCATGTTGCCATGTTGTTTCTAATTGTATCGTCATGAACTTTAACATTTCACATGATCACTGAGGCCTGTAAAGTCTGAGATGTAGCTCTTGGGTTTTGTTGCAGTTTCTCTGAGCATTGCACAGTCTGACCTTGGGGTGAATTTGCTGGGACATCCACTCCTGAGAAAATTGTGGCATTGTGTGAACACACACCTGAACACCCAGACCAGAAAACTGCCAAAACTGCTTTTATAAAAGGTACCAGTATGGGTGTTGTAAGGGTATAGAGTCCTGTGAAAACATCCTTTTTCTTTAAATTGTAGAGCAAATACACATAAAAATGTGTAACATACTATGTCATTTGTCATGTATTGTTGTTCATCCGAGGTTTGTCATACTATGTCATTTCTTTTTTCTTTACAAGGAAAAGAGAAAAACTTCATAAATTCCTGGAAGAGATGAAAGGCTGCAGGCTGCAGGCTGCAGTTTCAACACCTTCCCGTGCTTGTTGTTCTCAGTTTTCCTAGAAACTATCCAGACATACTAAAGAGATGATTTAAAGTAATGCAGGCCAAATTTGACAGAGATATAATTTCTTTTAAAGCAACAAGTTTGACAAATCATGTCAGGTTACCACATTTTGTCTTGTTGTTTGACAACACGCTCTGCTTTGAGCTGGCAGTTGTTAACAGGGAGTTGCCAGGTTACAGATTATTCAGTCTCTTGCAGAAAATAACCAGCAAGGGGGTTTACTGAAAGCATCCCTTTCCATACAACAGTGAAGGAATTCAACAATTCATAAACAGTTTGGACTGACAATTTAGTACTTTTTATTTTAATTTTCCTCCAGAGGTTTTTTCTCCAAAGATTCACATTTGTCATCCTAAACAGATTGGTCAACACACAGTTTTCATGTTAATATTGTTCATTAGTTGTTAAGCTTTGGTTTTCTATTGCTTTTTTCTTCACTCCTCCAACAGAAATTGTGTCCAATAATTTCATATTTAACCTTTAACAACATCAATGATTTACAAATGTCACCAAAACAAGGAAAAAATGCAAAAACCTAAGCAGTTGCTTTGTTTCACACCAAATTTAAATGTTAATGAAGTGTGGCTCATTTGAAATTTAAATGTAACAGAGAGAAGAGTGAAGTGTTTTTAAGAGGTGAAAATGAAAAGATTAGTTAAAGCAGAATACTTTTATACAGAACGTAAGTGTCTAACCTGTGTTACACAGCTTCTCTAACTTAGTGTAATCTCCCATTCAGCATTTCTTTTATCAGTCTTTATGAAAAAAAGAAGTGTGTTCATGAGCAATCAACAATCAGAAATTAAATCCTTGGTGTTAAACAGTATTTACTTGTCTCTCCAACAGGAAAATAAGCAAAAAACCACCCCATAGGTTGTTTGTGCAAGCTTTTGCTACAGCCTTTGGTTAAGTAGCTTCTAGCAGCCAAATGAATAAGTGCATACAAAATGTGACCTGGTGTCATCACCTTTCATGGATGCAGAACTCACTCTGTTAACCCTTTAAACTAAACTTTTCAACATTTGGGAGCAGTTTTAACCCAAACCATAATATTTTTCAACCTTAACTAAATGGTTTTGGTGCTTGAACTTAACCAAACAGGGAATGAAACTGGTCCAACAAAAGGGTCAAACTCCTGTCTCCTCGTTTAATGTCAAGCATTTGTTTAAACAAATGCAGAAAACAGTTTTATTTTTTGCTCTCTGTAAAAGTGAAATTATTTAAATTATTCTTACATGGGAAATTACAGATAGGAATGAATAATAATTATGATAATTCAATTAAGAATCCAGTCTACATTGTTCTGTTGTTGTTCCAGAAATGCCAGAGTTTTCTACATGAAGCTGCCCATCAATCACGACATAATGATTAATTTTAAAATTCACTTATTTTACAGCAAGTCCTCACATTTTTAGTATTATGTTGTAAAGTGTTAATTTATATCTTTAGAAAAACATTCATCTGCTTCTTGCTGAGAGTGAAATGAGACAATTGATGCTGTTCTTGTTAGTTAAATAACGTGTTAAAGCTTGCAGCCAGTTAGATTAAAAGACTGGACACAAGGGAACTACTTGATTACTCTTTGTCTTTCAAAGATTAACCAAGTAGTTTTGGTGCCATATTGACATGATAGGATCATGCAGTTCATCTTGACCATGTCTACAAGCCTACATGCACTGAGTTGCTGTTATGTGATTGGCTGATTAGATAGCAGTTGAATAGGTGTACCTAAAAAAGTGTCCGGTGAGTGTATCTTCACTTTTTTAAATATTAAACCAAACTGTTTTGGGGGCCTCTTTGCTGGTACATCAACACTGAGGGAATTAAAGCGGTGCGTCACAGATGTTTTAGGAAAGAGGCATGACAGTGTTTGTGATTACTATGAACAAAAATATAGCAAAATATGTAGGGTCACTCAAAGTTCAAGAGGTTCTCATTGCTGAACTTCTGCTAAGTATAAACTGTAATAGTGTGTATGCTGCTAAAATTTAATTGCATGGTGATAATAATGCTAGTATTGGAAAATAAGTTATATTGTACCTAAAACATTGTTGTACCTATTATGTTCATTTCCAGCCCCACGGTTTTATTCTTAGACTTCACTAGCTATGCATCACAGTTCAAAACAATCCTTACTTATGTTTGACCTTGGTGTTGCTCCTCAGCTCATCTGTCTGAAGCAAGTCTAGCTTCTTTCCTCCTCCATTAAATCAACTTTCTTCTGATTGGCTGCCCCATGTAAACAGAAGGTTTACACAGCAGTTGGGTGGGACTTTTATGCTCTCAACCAGAGCTGCTGTGTGCCTAAGATAGTAGGGATAGCCACTCTCAGTGACATCATGCAGACCCAAGAGTAGAAGTCTGAAATGGAGCAGTCTGAAGCCTGAGATATTAGCTCACAGGGATTACTTGTACATAAACTGACATCGTTATTTGACACTTTAGCAATGTTTAATATCAAGATTCTGAGGGGGATTTTTTTTTCAATGCGATGATTTAATGTTTGGAGCTCTCTTAATTTACAACCCTTATATTTAATAAATATAACAGATCTGAGGGAAAATATTGTGACTAAGAAATAAACCAAATTTTGTTGTATTTGTGTTGCAGATGAATCTTAAAAAAGCTCCTATCAGAACAAGCCTTTTCATGCATAAATTAGATGATGATGAATATAATGAGAAGAACAGGCAGCAGCAAGGATTTCATATTTTAAACCCTTTTGATAATGGAGAACATGAGGACCTGCTCTTCTGCGAGGATGAATAATTTGTTCATTTGTTATTATTCATTTATTTAATAACACGTGACTGTCGAGAGCTCTTGTCTTCTCGGTATCAACATAAATAATCAAAGGGCAGCCAGAGTGTTTTGTGTTGAACAGGAAACCCATTACACTATAATGAAGAGACTGCTTATTTTTTCTTATCCATTAATACTCCCGTGTTTGAATGAATTAGTCTCTTAGAAGCTCCTTTAGCAAAACTACAAAATGCAGAGAGCAGACTTTATTGCGACACAAAGCAGGAAGGCAGGAGACGGGTTTTAGCACATCTGACACTTTTATTCCAGTACCCTCAAAGCAAAACTTTTTCTTTTGTTTTGTTCTTCAAAGAAGTCTGTTGTGCACAAAAATAAACACCCCGGAGATCTTGAGGTAAAAAATATAAATCCACAAATACAACTCAAATTTTAAACAAAATACTGTCCTTTAATTTTATAAAAGAGAACAAAAGCTCTTCAAGATGAAAAATGAGCTGAACTTAGCCAAGCTGATACTTTAGGTATATGCATACATGTTCAATTTATGTGGAAGTGTGCAATACAGTATGCAAATATTTACGGTATACAATTGTACCTGTTGTCATGATGATATTGGTTACATAATTAAGATAATTTCTTTATCTTTTTCAGGTTCCAATGATTTAACTTGCATCTGTTATTTATATGTTATTTTATTTAGCTCAAGTTATGATACTTTTATTCTGAAGGTCAGGCTTGCTTACAAGTCTCATTGTGCTGCTTTTGTGTGAGTGGGCTAAAGCCACACCTGCAAGCAAGTAGCAAGCATGAGCATGTAATGTTCTCTGTTGCTAATCGAAATGCACTTTAACTGGACAGTTATAAGGAAACCTCTGAAGAATGGAGACTAATTCCCTTTTTGTAGCATGCGGCCAATGAGGAATTTGTTTTATCTTTGTTTTTACTCTAGTAAAATGCCATTTTGCAAGCTGTGTCTTACGTTAACAGTCTTTATTTTGTCAGTGGTGTGTATTTAGTTTTCATAGTGGATTTGGAGAGAAGTCAAGTCAATAAACCAATATGTCTGCCTGTGCTTCGTGGGTTTTCTGTAGTTCCTCCGAACATTGCATGGTCTGACCATGGGGTGAATTTGCTGGGATGCCCACTCCTGAGAAGACTGACAGCTGTCTTCAGTGTTTTCCACTTGTGAATAATCTTTCTCACTGTAGAATGATGGACTTCAAATTGTTTGGAAATTATCTTATAACCCTTTCCAGAGTAATGAAACAATTGCAACAATTGCTTCTCTAAGGTCATTGATATCATCTTTCCTCCTTGGATTTGTGTTAGCACACACCTGAATTCCCCGAACCAGCAAACAGCAATTACTTCTGCTTTTATAGAGGTAATTACAATCGCTGATGATGTCTAATTCCTATGGAGGCAGTATGATTGTTCTGAGTTTTATACACTCTGCTTCAGCATTTTGGCCTAGTTTTTGTTAAATAAATAATGACACTGTTTGATATTTCATTTATTGTTGTTCAACAGAGGTTATATTTACCTAATTTTATGACCTGCTAAAGACTAGATTATTTTTTTGTTATAATACCCTGATACATTAAACCTCAGTATGAAAGGGGGTGCACTTTATTTTCCACATGACTGCAATTCCAATTTGCAAATGAAATTATAGCAATAATGCTGTGGATCATGGCAAAATTGTGAGAGTAATATCAGAAAAATACAGTTTTGATTAAACAGGAAATTCTCTTATCATTGTATCACAAATACAGAAATACTATTAAAACACCATCAGAAATGTGAGAAATGTGACAATGTATTTATACCTTTATCAAATTCAGCAGCTGGAGTACTGAGAACCTGGACATCAAAGATTTAAATACCTGCTAGCAGGAACTTGCTTTCTTACATAACTTTTTTAAACCACAAAATGCTCTTATAAAATGGTAATGGAAATATGCTTAACATTAATTCAGGTTTTAGACAGATATACATTTGTTGATCATATTAAAAGCAGTAAGGCGCATATATATATATATATATAAATTCCCCATTTTCGCTTTTTTCTAAAAATCTGTGTTAAAATTTAAATAGACAATTGGTACATTATTGTCCCAGAAGATCAACTCACACGAGGATCAACACACTGTTAAAAACCAGGAAAATGTTACATAAACAATCCAGTACTCTTGCAATGCACATGTAAAGAAAGCAATGAATCATGACAGCAACATAACAGTTATTTCTTTTCCTCAGCAGAGCCTCTCTGCAGCTGGTGACTGTGAAAACACTTCCAAGTAAATCTTGTGTAAATCTAGATGACAGGATATATGTTCACTATCAAATCGTGTGCTATTAGACTATCATTGGCATGATCATGGCAGACACAGCAGCCAAAAAATAAATTCAAAACAAATGTAAATGTACTAGCTACAAACTAGAATACACTCACAACTTACCAGAGTACTATATTTACTGTCTGTCGTTTCATTTTAGTGTCTGAATTGAAGAGTGTCACTTACTACTTAAACACTGTTAATATTGATATGCTTCCAAAATCTCACTTAACAGCTTACCTTTTAAGAACCTACTTGCTGGAGTAAAAACAATCAAAATGAGAGTCTGGTTTTTGCATCAGCATGGTCAGTACTTACAGCTGTACAGAAGTTTGTGCAGTGGAAATCAAGGCACTCTAAAACCCTTACTGTCCTCAGTTCATGCTTCACAGTCTCCTCAATTTCTCTGAAAATAGAGATGAGCGTGACTGACTTATTCTAAAATTATTTTTAAATTGAATGCTATTATTTTCAGTGTCCACCAAATGTATGTCAATAAACCAGAATAGAAATCATAAGAGAAAAAACACACTGTCACGGTCTGTGGGATGAACAGACCATGTGATGTGTAGGACCCAAATGCAGACGCCGTTTATTAGGCTGAAATTCCAAAAACAAAAACTGAGCATGAAAATAAAAAAGTGAAACTGAAAACTTTAGATTACGCAAACTAAACCAGGAAAATACTAGGAAGTACAAGGAGCTAGGTAACACCGAGGAAATTGAGCAGACAATCTGACAAAGGACAAGGGGAGACTGAAACAAAATATACACAAGAGGGAGATTAGGAGAGTGGAGACAACTGGGGAACACATCAGGAACATATTAGGCATAATGAGACAGGGGAAGCAAAACTAAACGTAATGCACAAGAGACAAGGGACTATCAAAATAAAACAGGAAGTAACTCATACCAAGACTAAGACCTACAAGCTTGACACAGGCAAAACAGTAAACAGACACAGGAGACACTAAAGGATAAACACAGAGACAAGACTAAGGGAAAAGAAAGTAAACTAATAACCTAAAGTCATTTCTCAAACTTAAAACAATGAAGAATTAACAAGATTCAACACTCAAAATACAAAGACCCAGAACCATGACACACTCTTGAATTTGCCTGTGAATCATCATTTTTTTTAAAAGTTTTCCTCAAAATCAAAGTTTTCCAGGGATAGTTGCCTGTATAAGAATGGGTATTTGGCAAACAGTAAGTTTAAATAACTAATTCAGTCAAGACCACTATAGTCAAGGAAAACTGTTATTTCCATCCATGCAGTAATTTATACTTGGTGACATGGCTCCATTCTGGGACTTCCCCACCCTTCTATATACAGAAAGCCAAAGGTGAGGAGAGAAGCAGCAACACCATCACACAACAGAGCCCTAAATGTGATTAGGAGGAGCTCAGGTGCAGGTGGGTTGTTTAGTGGCTTGGAGATGTGCAGCAAGATTGGGCATACTAAAGCAAATTAAGTAGCCTACCCTATATAAGATTTGCCAACTGGATGCATAGACGTGTATCAGAGCCATGGCATTTAGTTGAGCTTATCCGGTGAGAATGAAGCTGAGCTTGACCTTGTGGTCTGCCTTAACTGATGCTAAACTCGATTTCTGCACATGCATAATATTTTCCAAATTTGTAAAAAAAAAAAGAAAAAGAAAAAAAAAGGCAGGGGTTCTTTCTCAGGTTCTCTGGGTCCTGTCTTCATTTTATTTTTACTTCTTAATGTGTTTAGCATCCCCAGTGTTTTCTCTATCTTTGCCTCCCTTTGATTTATCTTTGTCTTTATGCCTTCATATCCCTGATTTATTTTAGTAATTGCTTTTTTCCTTGTATGTCTTCTGTGTTTTTACTTCCTGTCTTTGAGTTCCCTCTTTTGTGACTGGCTACTTTAATTGTCTCCACCAGAGCTCTACCTGTGTTTGCTGGAATTCCCCTTTAGTTTTACTCCTGTGGAATTTGTGTTTTTGTGACAGATTGGTGGCCTGTCCAGGATGTACCCCACCTCTCGGCCTATGACAGCTGGCATAGGCTCTATCTCAGTAGTACATGCAACATTCATACTGCTTGGAAATATACAATAAAAGGATATATTGTGTGTCTCCCCAAGAGTTTTCCTACCCTGTGATGAGTCTCTCAGAATCAGGGCCTATTAGCATCAGAGACCTCATCGAATGTGGAGGTTATGGGGAGGTTGCTATGAGATGGACTGAGCTTGATTCCTGTGCTATAGATTAAAGTAATGATGGATAAGAAGTGTGCAGCTGTATTGCATCTGTTGAGTCTGTGCATGTTTACAGGAGCTGAGCAAGTCTTTGTGTTTGCCTGTGCAACCCTCCTCCATCCATACATGAGGGTATCATAAACACAGTCAACATGTTTAAGCTGTGCTTTTATTTAATGCCTTCACTTGTTTTAGATAAAATCCTTCCAAAACTGGCTACACAGGATTACTGAAACTGGTAAATTAAATCACAACACACAACACAGCATATTTCCGAGGCAATTTCATTATAAATATTAATAATAGATGCTGTTTTGGTAAAATGAAACATGTTCAAACAGTAATGAAAAATACCTATTTTTAGGAAAATTTACCAAATTAGGTGGAACTTGTGTTATGACTAATTAAAGTTTCAAAACTCAAACAAGACACACAAATGTTGCCAGATGCCAGATGTTACAAGTCAGTGAGTCTTTTATTGTAGTCTTCTGTGGTAGGGGTTTGATGAGGATGGAGGCTGAGTAATGCTTAATTTATAGTACAGCAATTGTGTTCATTTGCTGAGGTATTTGCCTATGGAGAGCCTACAGAGAGCGGTTTTCAACCAACACAAACATACACTTATGCAGTCCATCAAAATCACAACTGCACGATGCTTGATGTGGATGACACTGTGTGTTGGTCAAATGCTGATTGGACAAGAGGACCGGAAAAGGGAAGAAGGTGATAGTGGAGTTCACCAGGAAAGCACAAAAAAACAAAAAACAGCAAAGATTAAAAGCTGCAGTGGATACTTTTCATTGTTTTTAACACTTGGTTTCACTTCAGCTCTTTGTATTATACAGTGGTGTGAAAAAATATTTGTTCCTTTCCTGATTTCTTCTTTTTCTGCATATTTGTCACACTTAACATGTTTCAGATCATTGAACAAATTTTAATAGTAGACAACAATAACCCGAGTAAACACAAAATGCACTTTTTTGATTATTTCATTTATTCATTAAGGGAAAAAGGTTATACAAACCTACCTGGCCCTGTTTTAAAAAGTAATTTCCCCTAAATCTAATAACTGGTTGGGCCACCCTTGGCAGCAAAAACTGCAATCAAGTGTTTATGATAACTGTCTGCTTTGCAGAATTGTTTGAATTCAGCCACACTGGAGGGTTTTTCGAGCATGAACAGTCTGCTTAAGGTCATGTCAAAGCATCTCAATTGTATTTAAGTCCAGACTTTGACCTTCATTTTGTTTTTTTGCCATTCAGAGGTGGACTTGCTGGTGTGTTTCAGATCATTGTCCTGCTGTATAACCCAAGTGCTCTTGAGCTTCAGGACATGAACTGATGGCTGGACATTTTCCTTCAGGATTTTTTGGTAGAGAGTAGAATTCATGGTTCCATCAGTTACAGCAAGTCGTCCTGAAGCAGCAAAGCAGCCCCAGACCATCACACTACCACCACCACATTTGAATGTTGCTATGATGTTCTTTTCATGAAATGCTGTGTTAGTTTGATACCAGATGTAACGGGACTCAAACCTTCCAAAAAGTTCCGCTTTTGTCTTGTCAGGCCACAGAATATAAAAGTCTTGGGGATCATCAAGATGTTTATTGGCAAATGTGA
>VUQS01021079.1:13110-24374 GCA_015108495.1 Heterochromis multidens | reverse complement strand
AATGCTGTAAACAAAGAATGCTTTTAGAAATGGAAGTGTTGTTCATTTATTTTCATCAATCAACAAAATGCAGTGAATGAACAGAAGACAAATCTAAACCAAATCAATATTTGATGTGACCACCCTTTGCCTTCAAAACAGCATCAATTCTTCTAGATACACTTGCACACAATCTTTGAAGGAACTCAGCTGGTAGGTTCTTCCAAACATCTTGGAGAACTAACCACAGATCTTCTGTGGATGTAGGCTTCCTCACATCCTCCTGTCTCTTCATGTAATCCCAGACACACTCGATGATGTTGAGATCAGGGCTCTGTGGGGGCCATACCATCACTTCCAGGACTTCTTGTTCTTCTTTACGCTGAAGATAGTTCTTAATGACTTTGGCTGTATGTTTGGGGTCATTGTCCTGCATTTTGTGAATTGATAGAAATAACCAATCATTATTTATATTTCTGAAAGCATTCTTTGTTTATAGCATTTTTTCACACCTGCCTAAAACTTTTGCACAGTACTGTACATCTCTTGTTATTTCCAGAAATCAGAGTTTGAGCTTTTAACATTTATGCAGATATTGTTTTCAAACTGGTAGTCTGTGCTCACCAGATACTTTATTAGGTAAACCTTGCTAAATGTTTGACCCCCCTTTTGCCTTCAGAATTGCCGTAATTCTTTATGGCTTAGATTCAACAAGGTGCTGGAAACATTCCTCGGAGATTTTGGTCCATATTGACATGATAGCATCACACAGTTGTTGCAGACGTGTTGACTGCACATCCATGATGTGAATCTCCTGTTCCACCATATCTCAAAAGTGCACTATTGGATTGAGACCTGGTGACTGTGGAGGCTATGAGATTTAAATGATGCTCAGTTGGTATTAAGGAGCCCAAAGTGTGCCAAGAAAATATCCCCCACACCATTACACCACCAGCAGCCTGAACTATTGATACAAGGCAGGATGGATCCCTGCTTTCATGTTGTTTACACCAAATTCTGACCCTACCATCTGAATGTCAAAGCAGAAATTTTTTATTGTTCAATTTAGGTGAGCCTCGGTTTCCTTTACTTAGCCTACAGGAGTGGCACCCAGTGTGGTCTTCTGCTCCTGTAGCCCATCTGCTTGAGGGCTCGACATGTTGTGCATTCAGAGATGCTCTTCTGCATACCTTGGTTGTAACGAGTAGCTGTTTTAGTTACTGTTGCCTTCCTATTAACTCAAAGCAGTCTGGGTATTCTCCTCTGACCCCCGACATCAACAAAGCATTTTCATTCAGAGAACTGCCGCTCACTGGATATTTTCTCTTTTTCGGACCATTCTCTGTAAACCCTAGAGATGGTTGTGTGGGCAAATCCCAGTAGATCAGTTGTCATCTTTTCATAGTTCAGTGCTGGCTGACTGACTTCCATCCTTTCATCCTACTGAATCTTAAATCTGCCCAGAGTAATACAGAGAGTCAGAAAATCTAAGAGAGAATGAAAATTAAAAAACACTGGATATCTCCTTTCCCTACTGTGTTATTAGCAAGACCCTCCATAAAGACATACAGTTAATTTTTTTTCAAACAGAGCAGCAGAGGAAAATTTCTACATTAACTTTATTGAAGTACAGGCTCTGGCAAGTGTTTTTCCACTCATTATCAAGAATACTCTCTGAAATGTGACAACCCTCTGAAATGTGATTAGCTTGCACACCAGTTGTTTGGATGTATAGAAGCAAAGATCAAACCAGTGGGCTGTATTTGTCCTTATACTTCAACCCTCTTCTCATTATCCCTTTGGTTTTTGTAATATTAATAATGAACAGCGGATAGTTTTCTCTTTCACCTCATAAACATGCTGGGGAGATGAGATTCACCTGCTGTGTCTGCACATGCCCGAGGCTATTGAGCATAGAGCAAAAACTCTGACAAATTAATTGTAATATAGCCTGGTTTGAGTGGATGCTTGTACACTGCAGCAATGCAGGTTCAAAGTCACTGTGTGTGTGCGTGTGTGTGTTGAAGAGAGGGGGAGGGAGACAGAAAATAAGGGAGAGTATATGCAAGCTTCACATAGGGCACTGCAATGCACAACTCGATAAGGAAATATTCCACTTTTAAAAACAAATTGAGGTCTGAAGACTTCTTATAATTTGTTTTCACAATATCAATATTACATAGTAGGTGGAAAGAAATGAAATATGAGAGGCAGAGAGAGAGACAAAGCAATAGGATGAGTAAAAGACTTGAGACTTGTGATGTGCTATAAAGAGGAAAAGAGAAAGGGAAACCGTAATACAGCTGAACAATAAAGCGAGATAAGATTTAAGATTAAGTATGCAATTGAGCTTTTTAGTATTCCCCTGTAAAATTAAATTTCTTGTCATTTGTAAAGATAAATGACATCTTAACTAAAATGATTTATGGCACAAAATTATTTTTAAAAGATACCCAGATTTAAAAAAAATAAAAATAAAATTAGGTTTTGAGTTTCTAAATGGACACTTTTGCAGATTAGATTCTCAATGATTCATCAGTGGATTGATTTTATGCTATGACATCATGTAGCTTTTAACAAATATGCATGGTGTACATGCAGATTACTTTTCCTCATACTCAGATGGCCTCTCCTATGTGCATTTAACAATGTCCCATTTCCAGAATGAACCACTTCTACACAGCACACTTCATCTGGACAAAGAGGTTATGTCCTATCCACCGAGCCTCTGCACAGAAACAAAATCAATTTGCACACACTGCACGTGTTCAATTGTCCCTCATGTGAAAGATTGAAGTATAACGTTCTTGTATTCGATACCAAGGTTACAGACCATCTCCCCTTAAAAGCTAAAGTGGCTTCCTTACGATACATTCAGCATGATTTGTTGTCCACAGTAAACGGATAGCTTTGATGATTCTCTTTCTTTTAGAAGTGCTTCTAAATCTGTTTTGCATATCAACTGAAAGCTGGATGGACTTAAATGCACTCTGTTTTGAGCAGGTCATTGATGCGGTGTTAATTCAATGCTAATAAGATTAAAACATAATGCACATTGTCTCCTGTGAAACGAGGCTAGTCAAAATCCTTTGAGGAGACTTCTTATTTAGCGGCAGTAGACCATGGCCTTGCTCCTCACAGAGCACAGAGGTAGAGGATGGGTTACTTACAAGAGGGGTTTGAAAATTGAATTAATATAGCCACAAGTCAACTTCTGAATGCAAAAAAAAAAAAGAAAAAAAAAAAAAGGCTTACTGAAATCTATTAATGGCGTTAGTCCATGACTTGACTTTTGTGCTCTTCTCAGTGCTTGGTGCTGTCATATGGCACATGGCAGGATTAATCCCTCAGCATGTGTAATCCCCCAAAGACATCTGGGTGGGAAAAAAAGTTGATTCATAGCTTTGTGAAGGACATATCCTGCATCCATGTACTGACATAAGAACAGCAGCACACAGGAGAGGTCAAATACAATTTTCAGTTATTAACTGAGGAGAATGTTTTTTTTTTTTTTTTTTAAATGAACTGCACCAAATCAAATGTCATGACAACGAATAAAGTAAGATCATCCTTAGTGCATCACAACAGGGTGGAGTGGAGAAGAGAGAAGAAGACAACTCACACAGAAACACACATACACTAAACCAGAGGGAACAGCTCCAGAGACGAGCATTAATCCCCACAGATTTAGTGTAGCAGAACAATTGCTTTTGTCACCCTGGATAATCAGCACAGAACACAGTTTATGAATTACAGTAAACCCAGAAAGACACAGACATGGGGAGAGTGTGAATGAGAGCAAATGCATACATGTCAGTGCAAGAGTGAGAGCCCAAAGAAAAAAAAAAAAAATTGGAACAATGATGTCTACCTGTTCAAAAGCCTGGCTACAAATCTGGGAAGATTATTCAGAGTTATTCATACTTCATCTATCATATTCTCTATAGGGAAATGAGAAGTGATTTATTTCTATAACTTGGCCTACATATATGGAGAACTATCACTCACAATCATTTAAGCCGCTATTATCCACTCAATAATATGTGCGTCTGACCAATGAACACAATACAGTCTAATCCATAATTGTTTACATTCAGTGTTTGCTTGCAGCCAACCAAATCCAGGGCCACTCCAATAAAACAACAGAAACAATGCTTAGCCAAGTGATCACGTAATAGTCTTTTTTTATGCAGTGTAGTGAAATCGAACCAAGGAGAAGTGAGTATTTACATCCATCCACCATAACATCAATACCCTTTCCCTATCATTTTTCAGGTTCCCCTCATACCACCAAACCAGCTGTGACCTGTTAGGGCATGCACACATAGCCTTTGGGGCAGACTGATGGCAGATCCTTCGTGTCCTGTGGGTTGCAGCATGGCAAGGGGCTTATTCCAGCACATCTTACGGATGCTTAATTAAACTGGGATCTGGGAAGTTAGGAAGCTTGATTAACACTTTTGGATCTTTGTCATTTTTGAGCAGTTTTTTTTTCTTTTTTGGTGTACCAGGGTGCATTGTCCTGCTGGGGTAGGCCACTGCTATCAAAGGTCGCATGAGGAATGATTTTTAGGCAGGTGGAATGCATCAAAGTATAATCTATGTGAATGCAAGGTCCCAATGTTTCCCTGCAGAACATTGCATTGCAACTACATGATCAATATTCAGTTGGTTGTTTTAATGTTGTGGCTGTCTGAGTATACCACTTTGGCAGTTAAAGGCCCTTTAATGCTCACTGTTTGGGTTTTTTTCTTTTAACCAAAATAAATTAAAGGTACAAATTAATTGTTCTGTCTTCTTTAACTGTTATTTTTCTAACAATTTCAACAGCTGTTTTCAGCATGTTATTAGGCATGTACAATGATTAACATGTTCAGCATAGTTAGTGTGCTAACCCTTATTAATTTGCACTAAAAGCAAAATACAACTGAGGCTGATGATATTTGAGAAGTTATGAAGGTTTTTAGCAAGATGAAAAGTTGAAGGATATTAAAGTGACTTCAGTTCATCTCCTGGGGACCATAAACCATGAATGGCAATCCATCCAAAAGTTATTTTAGTCTGGACCAAAGTCATATGAGTCACTAGAGCTGTGTTACTGGTGTGGCTAGAAAATGACAAAAAGTCAACACAAGAGTTTGCATGTATCAGCTAGTCCCTCGTACATCACAAAGAGAAGTCCTAATGTTTCAGGAAATGATAAGAAGGGTCTCAGAGCTTGGTGTGGGCAGCAGCCATCAGCTGTCCAGGATGCTGCTAAACACCCTGGAAACTGATAATCACCAACTCATTTTCAGGCTCCTCATGGAGAGCCTGCTGGTAATTGAATTGGAGTGGGCACAAGTGTAGTAGGTTTGGATGGACCATAGCTGAAGGCAATCAGCTGTGACAGACGGTGAGAGAGAGACAGGGAAGGAGGGAGGGAGGGAGAGAGAGACCGTTTCTATAATGAAATGTTCACACGTCTGACGTATATTTTTCTTGCTTCAACACCTTGAGCATCACTCCAATCACTTTTGCCCAGTTAGTCGAGATTAAGTTAGTCAGGACACAATGTCCTATGACAGGGCAGCATTGTCATGCGCAGCACGCCAAAGATGAAAAGAGGATGGCAAACCAGAGTACATGCATAAAATACCTTGCTGAAAGACCCTCCCTGTAAATTACCCTTCACAGTCACATTGGCCACAACATTCCCCACCCCCTAGCTGACAGGTGGCCAGGTAAATGCATTTCTGAAAAAGCTAGAAAGGCTTGGTGCTCAATATCACTTTTCAAAAAATGGGCAACCATCCAGACCTCTGCATGAAAAGAGGGTGAAATAGATGCCAACAAGAAAGGAGAATGTGAGCAAGAATCCAGGCAGGCTGAGAGGAATCACTTCCAATTTTGTAAGGCAGACTCCCGGATAGCATTGACCTATGTGACCTCAAACACAAAAGTACAAGCAGCAGGTACCCACACACCACTAACTAGTATATTGCTCCTGTTTTACTGTTTACTCTGGTCTTATTTATTCTTCTACAGAGTTTATGATTATCTCTAGAGTTCTATTGAGGTTCTTGGATCAATTCCAGCTGTTCCCAACAAAAAAGTAACTTTCTAGGTCTTGTTGCAACTGAGGATAGATAACAAACTTGCACTTCCCATTGACACATCTTTGTAACTGTCCACTATACACAGTTACGTCCTCTAATCGAAATAAGACACACACTGACACGCTACATTAATATTTTGCTAGCAGTATGGCAATATCAATGTATGTTTGAAAATCAGTTTCTTTTTTTCTATACTTTAATCAAAATTGAAATCTCAACACTTATTGGATGTATTAACATTAAATTTGCACATTCAAGGCATCCGGAAAATGAATATAAATGACAATAGTGATCTAACCTTTTTTAAAAATATACAGCCTCATTAACATGGTATTATTTAACATTCTTCCATTACTTTGGCTTATTACATGTCACCATGCTGACATTAGCATTTAGCTCAAGTTCACATAGCTGGCAAAATGACTACAGACTCTCACTGTTGTTTTACATACTGGTCTTCTTAAGAGAATCAAAACATGTACAGTACATTTTATAGAATAATATATTAAACATACTTTAACAGTTAAGGGCCCTTTCTGTAATTAAGAGTAGCCTACCATTATTTCATTAAAGTGGTTGTATTCCAGCATCATTTATATACATGAGCATTAACAGTTTCCATTTTATAATTAAAGATTAAACCTAGATTAAAATTCTAAGACTTCTTTTATAAACTAATATTTTCTTGACTCATACTGCTGATGCCGGTGAAATATACACTTTTAGTCAGAAGTTGACTTGTTTTGGACTTTGGACATCATTCAAAAACATTGCTGATGTTGTCACACAAAAGAACCTTAGTCTCTAGTGCAAATAACCCCGTAAATGTTACCCATTACACACGGTGCTGCTATTTATTGAGACACAGATGCTACATTTAATCCCACGGGGTCCTTTTTTTTTTTTTTTCGATTACTGTTGCTGTTTGTACGGTAAAAGCAAATAATTGATTTTTTTTCTGACTCAACCTGAGCTATTTGAATATTTATACAGGAGTAATGTCACTTGACATTATAGTTAGTGACTATGAAAAACCTGCAGGGTGAAACTCGTAATTTTCATTTGTGGTCTCTCTCTCTGTGCTTTGGTACACCACCGTGGACACCATATCCCTGCTGATAATTGAGGCAGTTGTAAGTTATATTACTACAATGAGCAGAAACATGAAACTTCTCTGCGTTATTGCTGTGTAACCTACTTAGAAACCACAGTCCTGGAAAATTGCTTTTTAATTTTCTACCTTTACAATAAGTCCACCATAGTCACAACTCAGCAACTATAGATGTAAAACTAAGCGTGGCAGCACATAATTACTTTATCAAGGTACATCGAGGTGCAGAACAGACCATGCTAAACATAAGTCTTCAAAGAGGAGCAAAAACACATCAATTACAGTGTAAACATGTCATTATTTGAATGTAGGCATGCACATGATCATAGCAGGGGGTGACTTCGGATTTTTGTTATATTTTAATTTGTTATAAGGGTTACATCCACCACTGTCTGTGTAAGTAAGGAGGAGTGATTAAACCATAATTTGTGATAAACAGTAACATATCAAACTTTTGTTACAAAGCCTTTACAGTCTCTTAACTGTTGTGTAAAGTCTGCAAGCTTGGCTGGATTCCTACCAATTGCCTTTTCCTTGCTAGCTTTTTACCCGTTTCCTAGAAAAAAGAAAAAAGGAAAACACAAAGGTGAAATGACTGTGCAAAACCTACAGACCACACATAAAACCTCTGAAGAATATAGACACAAAGTCACATCTTTAACCAAAGATCTTATGTTCATTGATGGTATAGTGCTCTATTTATGCATGGGCTCCAAAATATAAGCCAGCCAGTCAGTACCTATTGTCTGTGATAAAATGTGTTTTGGATGAAGAAAATTGGCTAAAACAGTTTCTGGGTATACAGCAAATATGTCCTGATGTCTTGTTTGATTTTTTTTGGATTGTTACATCTGATGTATGGATATTTACATTTTTATTATTATTATTAGAGAGACTGCATGTTAATGTAATTTATAAAGTGCCTGTGTTACCTTCTCACTGCTTTGTTTTAAGAATAAGAATAACTTTATTGATCCCAGAGGGAAATTTATTTAACCTAGTGTACCAAAGAGTAGTTTTTTGCTGCTGTAGTAATATGCACCAACAAGCACTTTTGTACGTATGCACTTATCATGGATTTTACAGTGCACTTATCATACATTTTGTACAGAAAGGAAATCATTAAACTGTAAAGAAGCATGGCTGACTCATGTTCTTAGTTCAGTGGATATCTGCCTTGACTTGAACTGATGTCTGGACTGTGAATTCAAAATACTGAAAGATGCTCCAGATAATAGTACCTGTCCAACACTGTGATTGTAAATGTAAACATCTAGAGTAACTCTATGTATAATCCCCATGAATAAATGTTCTCTTGAAAAACCATGACAATCACTCTTACTGAATTAAATGAATAATTCATCTTGATATAATTAAGTAATTAAAGATACTGAAGGAAGAACACGTTGCTTTGGTTCAGTGTATGACTTAATGATTTCTAAGTGTTTACAAGGATTCTACATAACACAAAATCTGAATGATCTCTTCACATTTCTTACCTGTTCTGTAAAATTAGCTACTGCATAGAAGCAAACAGTAATGTCAAAATGAATTACATTTGGTGGAAATTGTTGAGTGGTTTTTTTTGTTGTTGTTTTTTTGGGTATGTCCAATCTTTTGACTGATCCTTTTTGAAACAGTGCTTACGGAGGAAACTAGTAACACTTACATTGTCATCATGTAATATTTTTTTAGAATTTAAATAAATACAAAAGCAGACAAGTCACATTTTAAAAAGTAAGTACAACCCGACATTCATTACACTTTCAAATGCGTAGATGATTATAAAGTCCTTAGGTTAATGACAGGCAGCACCTGCCCTATTTAAACCCCTGACATCAGTAGCTTTGTCACTGAAATCTTTGGTGTCATTATGCCAAGCTCTAAAAAGCTCTCCAAGGCTTTTAGAAAAAAAAAAAAAGTATGTGGATCCTAAGAGTCTGCCAAGGAATTTATATTTTCATTTTCAATTGTTGTTAAATGATTCTATTATAGAACAAATAATATATAAGTGGCATAGGTTTTAAAACCACTGACACTTCTCCAGGACTGGCTACAGCAGCAAATTCAGCTCAAGGACAGACTGTTGAATACAAAAAGAAGTCCAGAAGAAACACAGAGTTTTACCACATGTTCTACAAGGTACTTTTGCAGCTGTTGATGTCAAAGTGTATATGTGTATGGTCAAAACAAAACTGCACAAATCTGACCTCCATTGGAGATCTGCCAGCCTTTGTGTCCAAACCAAACATTATGCATTGCAGTAATAACATTACTACAAAGCATAAATAGTGAAATAATGTACTCTGGACAGATGACTTAAAGACAGAGCTGTTTGGCCATAGTATACCAGGCATCTTTGAAACAGACCAAAAGACAGCTGTTTGGGAGAAGAACCCCATACCAACTGTGATGCATGGTGGTGGAAATGTTATGGTTTAGGGTTGCTCCACTGCCTTTGGGAGAGGGCATCTCCATATCATTGATTCAACTATGAATTGTTCATCATATCTAATAACACTGTAGGTCAAGGTGAAGGGGTCTGTCCAAAATGGTTTTTTAAAAAAAGAGTAATCGATGGTTAGGGAATGTGATAGTCATAGCCCGAATTCAAATCCCGAGACTGAGACTGGTGGAAAATTATGCAAGAACTTATTTCTATCTAGAGGCACTGTTTCACCAAGGATAAAATGTTTCCATGCAAACTCCATATAAAACTTTGAGCGAAGGTCCGATCAGTTATACTCTTCATCCTGAAAAGAACAGGTTAGAAACAGATCTGGATCTCAATCTGCATGGACAAATTAATTTCTTGACTACTCTCATGAATTCAGGGTAACAGATCAATGACTTCACATTTAGGTGCTGGCTTTCAGTCATAATCTCATCAGTCATACACTCTAATTCCAATTAGTAGCACTAACAATGGACAGCACGTTTCTCTATTATACCCAAATCAATACTCACTTATCTGCACTGGTTATTATGTCACTCTAGCTGTTATCTCTAAAGCAAATGATGTAAATCAGTGCTTGGTAACAATGATTTTTACAGTAAATATATGCACAGATAAAACACGCACACCATCTAACCAGCTGTACATGTTATGTAAAAGAAAAACAAACAACTGATTAATTATACCATGCCAACCTATTACATTGATCCACGTTTTAGTTCTTATGCACATTTGCCTAGGTGATATTGGCCGTGGAGGGTCAACATGACAACATAACAACAAGACCTGTTGTTTTAGTGGTGATCGGAGCCAATCTGGCTATTGTCAAAGCCACACAGATCCTAACACTACCCATTCTGACTGCTTCCATTACATCAACATCAACAACTAACTTTTCAAATGCCGCCTAATACTGTATATCACACCTGTTGACAGGTGCCATTGTAAAGAAATAACATTTTTCACTTCACTTAAATTGATGTGCTGTGATTTCAGTGAAACCTGAAAGCCAATTTTTAATCTAGAAGGTTAAGAGCTGAGTGAGATGTTTGTGTTAAGAGATTCACAAACATCACACAGATTTTCACACATTCCTCTTCATTAGTTAAAACACCAATTTAAAAATCAGTGAACAAATTCATAGCCCAAAATATCTTTTATTAATTAGTTGATGAGTTTTCCCACTTTATTCACATAGATCATAGCGGCAAAGTTTCATAAGATACAAATACTGTAGGGTTTATTTTTATATATACTACGCTACGACGAAACTGGCTCACATGAGGACTGCCCCAGGGAAGGAAGACCAAGAGTCACCTCTGCTGCTGAGGATAAATTCATCCAAGTCACCAGCCTCAGAAATCGCAAGTTAACAGCACCTCAGATCAGTGCCCAGATAAATGCTACACAGAGTTCTAGTAGCAGACACATCTCTACATCAACTGTTCAGAGGAGACTGCGCGAATCAGGCCTTTATGGTCAAATAGCTGCTAAGAAACCACTACTAAGGAAAGGCAACAAGCAGAAGAGATTTCTCTGGGCCAGGACACACAAGGAATGGACATTAGACCAGTGGATCTGTGCTTTGGTCTGATGAGTCCAAATTTGAGATCTTTGGTTC
>VUQS01021076.1:0-12006 GCA_015108495.1 Heterochromis multidens | reverse complement strand
GCACCTCAGCATCCGCTGACCCCGCTCTGTGATTTTACGTGTCCTACAACTTCGTGGCTGAGTTGCTGTCGTTCCCAATCGCTTCCACTTTGTTATAATACCACTAACAGTTGACTGTGGAATATTTAGTAGCGAGAAAATTTCAAGACTGGACTTGTTGCACAGGTGGCATCCTATCATGGTACCACGCTGGAATTCACTGAGCTCCTGAGAGCGACTCATTCTTTCACAAATGTTTGTAGAAGCAGTCTGCATGCCAAGGTGCTTGATTTTATACACCTGTGGCCATGGAAGTGATTAGAACACCTGAATTCAATTATTTGAATGGGTGAGTGAATACTTTTGGCAATATAATGCAGTTCCTCTGATTTCTTTCTATTTTCCCACCAATTTTCTTCCCATACCTGTTTCTCATGATCTAATTACTCACCAAGTATTTACACAGACATGCTTCCTTTTGTCCCCTGCCAAACTGTGTTTCAACATTTTGTAGAGTTTTCTAGTATTTTTTGTGACTTTGTGATTCTCTTGTGTATGACTTCCTGCTAGTTTTTCGACCACAGTTTTTGCCTTAGCCCTGTAAGTTTTGCTTGGGGGAGTTTTTGGATTTTTTTTGACTGTTTTTGGACTCTGTCTCTCTGCCCCTCTTGTCAAGTGGCTGCTTCTTGATCTGCTTACCGGTGGATGACCCAAGCTTTAAACACTGAAATGAGTTTTGGACTTTAACCTGCCTCTGAGGCTACTGTTTGGTTCAGCCAGTACAATAACATAAAACAGAAGTTAACAAATACTAACTTTTGAAAAGGTGTACTGAACAGATGTTTAGAAGTCTTGCTTAAAAGATACTGAAAGAAAATTGTTAAAATTGACCAGTGCTAAGATGACAAATTTTGTTTTAGCATAAAGTTTTGTATAATTTCTGGAGTCACTGTGTGCACCTGCCTTTAAAGCAGACTCAATGATGTCTAAAACCTGATGTTATTTATCATGTGAATATAATACTGACCCACAGTAATCTCTTGATTTTTAGATATATTAGTATGGATAAAAAAAAACAATCAGAAAACAACAAAAGTAGTCACAAAAAATATTGTTATGCTATTGTTTTTCCAGACAATATTATGGCAACTGCTGGGTCTTCAAATATTTATACACAATACTGATAATGTTGAACCTCAAAGGCGAGGACCAGCAAGCACAGCAGACTGCTGTTAAAAGCTTTGGGACTCCATTTCCATGTAACTGACAGATTGTGTCTCACTACAGGAGCTCTGAGTAGGTACGAAAGATGAGGCGCACTAAATGCATTCAAAAGCCAACAACTATAAAATCTCCGCCTGGACCAAAAAACCCCCAAAAACAAACACAAAAAAAAACAACAACCATAAAACACACACATTTCAGAGTTCCCTAATTAACTGGTGCAAGAAATATAACTAATTATTCCACATTAAATAAGGCAATTAAAAGCATGGATTACTCCGATTTTACTTAGCAGTAAAAGTACCATTAAGTGAGAGTCTACAGTTGTTCTCTTGGTCTTTCTTGTATAGTATTTGTTGAGCTGTGGTTCCTGTTTTGACTTCACTGATTTTCTTTCTTGTGTTTCTAATGTTCATATGTTCCCAGCTGCCAGTGTTTCCTTGTCTTTGTCTTCCTCTGTTTTGTCGATGTGTTAAGTTTCCTTTTAGTTTCCTTGCATGTATCTGGTACCTTGACTTGAATGAATGAATAGTCAATTTTCACTTAGGAAGGTTCCTAACTGAGTGAAGTGACCTGGAAGTATCTGTGTGGCAGTCATTCAGATTCTCCAAATACTAAGAAAAGGAGCATCATTGATTCCTTTATTACCTCCTTTAGCAGAGGATACACTGGACCATCCTTTTCGAAAGGAGAGGAGATAATTCCCATAATTCATAGGAACCCATCATCTGACTATTCATGAGTAATATCCATTGCTGTATTGCCGGCCTTTAGGATTATCATCATTTAATTTTAACTTCGGGTCAGCTGGGATAAGTGATGGATGGAGGGAATTTTACTTCAGCCATAGAAATCCTAAACAAGGAGTTTGAAAGGAGTTACACTCGGCAGTATGATAATGTAAGAAAACCAGATTTAAGTCATTTTATAGGTTATGAGGCAAATTGGCGTGATGCCAGAATCCCAGGGTGCGCTAATTTACATACAAAGGCGCAGCCAGTTCATTTCAATAACAGCCAAGATTCTGCCAAGAGCAGTGGCCCAAAAACCAGCAGACCCTATCAGGGAGGGAATAATGTACACCTAGCATCCAAAATAATACAGGTTAAGCACGAGTCTTACGTATGTGTTTTTGTAATAAAAAGGATGGTATATCAGATAAATGAGAGAAGGATGAAAGAGAAGAAATACGTTTTTGATTTAAGGGTAAACTCCTAAGTTCATTGGTGGGGACTGTGTGGTCCTGAGGACTGAGGCTCAGGTAGAGCACAGGATTTATACAGAGGATAAACATCTGGACATCTGACATCTGTGTGTAACTGCTGACCTGTACAGTGTGTAGAAGAACACAAAACATTATTTACCATCAGAGCCATCCATATGTTAATGAAAATGCTGTTACATGCTGTTACATTTACGCACATGCTGTGATATGTGCGTAAATGTGTGCAATGTGTGCGTTATGTGCGTAAATTGCTTTTTTCCACCCCAGCAGTCACTTATTGTAACATTCAGATATTAATCTAACAAACTAACACAGTTTCATTCATAGCTCTGTGTGTGCACTGCTGAGAAAAGACACTTCAGTTCAGTTAAGCTCAGCTTTGTTTCAACAAAATACCAGCTATTACTGGGGGGGAGAATTATGTAGGGCTCGGCTCTAAACATTCAGGGTGAGGACTGAGCCTATATTTAAATTTTTCTTGAAAATTCCAACCTTTGTAATGAACTGATTATTTTTCACTGGTTGTTCTTGTTTATGTACATGGCTCCATAGTGTAGTGGTTTACACATTCGCTTGGCAAGCAAGAGGTTGCTGGTTCTGTTCCAGCCAGAGACACAAATCCCCTGTGAGGTTGCTTCAGGAAGGGCATCTGGCGTAAAACTCTGCCAAATCAAACATGCGGCGCTATCCACTGTGGCGACCCCCTTGTGACAAGGGAGCAGCCACAAGTAGAAAGTTCTTGTTTATGTGACCTGCATAAAACAGGGTAAGAACAACCTGGGGTGAAGTAATCTTTGTAGTCCACCTTCTGGACAGTGTAGTTTTAGTACGGCAGACATCTGGCATCACATTGTTAAAGAGTCTAGCATCTTATCAATTCTGCTACACACCTTTTCCCATCAATGTCAAGGAAAAGTGGTGGAGGTAACTTTTTAGACTATTTCAACGTACACCATTTTATTTCTTCCCTCCTGATGCCCTGATTGTTTCCACCTGTGTCTGATTCCCCTCCTTCATGATTGGCTACCCCCCCTTCATGGTTTTCACCTGTGTGTGTGTATTTAGTGAGGTTGTCTGTCTTTTTTTTTACTTTACAAGGGATGGGAGGGGTCAGACACTGAAGGCTTGCTTTTTGTCAGTTTTGCCTGCCTCAGCATCCTGCTTTTAGGTCCTCTTTCCAGCATACCTCGACACTTGTTCCATAAAGCTCTTTATGGTACAATGGATGTATGAATGGATAACATTTTAGGCCCATGGTGGAAGGTCTCACTATGTGTCGAATGTGCAGCTTTGAACTAGGAGGAGTGTGTTGCTGACCCACCCTGTGCTGGGGGAGGAACGTCTCTCTGACACTTGGTACATTCCCCTCGTACTCCCAGAGATGCTTGAGTTTCTCTGGAGAGAGAGTGAGAAAGACAAAGAAAACAAAGAGTCAGAACAGACAGAAATGTGTTATTAATAAAATGTCATGCTTAACCAGGCTCAAACATTATTGTGATAGAGAAATGTGAGCATGCATATTTTACAAATACACAAAATATGATAAGACGTTTAACTGAAGGACAAGATACTGTATTTATTACTAACAAACAGCTGCTGCACTAAATTAGAACTGATATAAAAATAAACCGAGTACAGAAGCCTGTTTTAAAAAAAAATTCCACTGGAAGGAGAATAAAATCATAGAAATTGAAACAGCAGCCTATTTTGCAGTTATCAGGGGAAGGTTTTCTAAACATATCTCAAACAGACTCTGGCAGCTCTGATTTTTGTCAAACAGAATACAGTCATGACTGAAATGAAGAACAAAAGTGTTTTTCTAATTAAAGTTAATTGTCTGTGGTTTAGTGACGTGTTTTCATCATATTTTATTTTCCTGACTTTAATAAGTAGTATACTGTACTAATGAACAATGCATCTAAATGAATTACCCTAACCCGGTTAGGGTAATTCATTCTTAACTGGCCATTGGTGTGAGTGTGAACGGGAATGGTTGTCTGTCTCTGTGTTAGCCCTGCGATAGACTGGGGACCTGTCCAGGGTGTACCCTGCCTTTTGCTCCATGGCACCTGGAACAGGCTCCTAAAACCCTGACCTGGATAACCCAAAAAAATTTGGATGGACAGTAGTTAAAATCTCATTCTCTAGAGCAAAATGTTAGATGGACCCGACTGACTGAGCAATCAATACTGCTATCCATACACTGTACTCACTTCAGAGAGAACCCTACAATCTAAAATATTTGATTGCAGCTCTGAGAGCAGGTTTTTAAAATGTATTTGCTTATAAGTGTGCAATCTGACTCTCTCTATTTGCCAGTGCAAAATCTTCCTTGTCGCTCTCTCACACCGTGCTCAAAGCTGCATGTGCACTGAAGTGTGCGTGTGTGAAGCCGTGCCAGGTGGAACTCTGTGTACCAAACCGGCGACGTGCCACAGAGGGAAAATGTGCACCAACACAGACACTCTGCCTCTCTTTTTCTCTGCTTCACTCACACAGCTTGTTTGTGGGCTACTGCCAGTGAAAATGGACCGTGGAGGAAACAGCCGAGCATCATCCGTGGCTTTCATTCCTGGACAGACTGCAGTGAAGGCAGAACAGGAACACATCTCCAAGAAATGGTTTGAATCAAATGCATTCATCTGGAGATATAACTCAATTGGGTGACTTAAATTTGAGCCAAACGCCAGCATTTGTCTATTTCTAACTCTTCTGCTCTCTGTTACAAACCCAAAACATAATAAAACATCACAATCAAATTAAAGCTACTGTATATTCCCGTTCCCTGTGAAGAAATACATCACAGTCAGCCTGGAATGAACTACAGCGTGAGCAGTAAAACTATCCCTTCTCTCACTGCCAGTCCTAAAATACCTGTCACTCTAAAACCTGTCTCCTAGGAAGATAAGGGCAACCTTGCTGAGGCCATATAGAGAGATGGAGACATCTCTGTGCTTCCCTTGACAGTGTAACAAGGTGCCAACCAGTTAGTGCCTCCACACTTGTACTTGTCATGCTGATTATTCACAGTCCTATAGTGCACAAGCATGGGGACATGAAACTGACTAAATGTAGGTGGTTTCAGGTCAATCACAGGTCATGTGGCTCTCTAATAATTCAATTCAATTTTATTTATATAGTGCCAATTCACAACAACTGTCACCTCAAGGCACTTTATATTGTAGGCTACAGACCCTACAATATTAAACAAACAAAAAACCCCAACAATCAGACAACCCCCTATGAGCAACCACATGGTGAAAGTGGGAAGGAAAAACTCCCTTTTAACAGGAACTTCTGGTAGAACCAGGCTCAGGAGAGGCAGCAATCTGTCGTTTGGGGGTGAGGGGAAGAAAAGAAATACATATAAATGAAAAAATATAGCTCAAGAAAGAGGATACATATCTTTAACTATTATTAGCAAGAAAATAATATGAAAAATCTATTTCAGCCTGCTTTACAGCAGGTACGACTGTTTAACACAGTGAAATGAAAAGAAGTTTAATCCCATCTTACTTACTACAAGCAGGGGACAAATAAAAAACAAAAAGAAAAAAAAATTACTACACTGAAAATTCTGCATTTGTCTACCGATTACAAGTAGTTGCAGCGACCAATTGGTCACCAAGAGTTTGAACACCCTCAACCTCTGGGCGACCATTTTGGATCACAAGGCGACGGCACAGTTCACTTGGTGGGAGGCAGCCTTTCTCCAAACAATCACAGTCCAATTCACACTGACTGCAGTCACTCTCAGACAGATTGGTAAGCACAATCAGTCTGCACTGATGAGCACAACACATCTGTAGCACTTCTTCCAACAGGGGACTCGACTCAGCTGGTTGCCAACTGGTTGTATCCTGGTTATATTCCTATATGAAAGCCAGGTTGCCGAGGGCCTGTGTCATTTTGCAGTTAAATCACCATCTTGCAGCAACTACATCACTATCTGAGGAGGAATTACTGAATTTTGGTTTCAAATATATGAGGTTCTGGCTAGACTCTGAATGTAAGCAGTTAATGTGAATTTCTGTGTATGTAAACAGCAACAGATTTGCAACAGATGACAACAGACTTACAACTTTTGCCATTTTATCACAGTTAATCGCCCTATTACCACACAGAGACTGCATGACATTGCCAACTTGACCTCATTCAATCGCAAACTGATAGCAGACAGGCTCCGTCTTACTGCCGTCTTGGTGCACCAAAGTCACTTTGAAGATGGCAACTGGCAGCAAGTGCTGCTGGTCCCCGTCTTTGAAGCAACCAGATCAACAAGTTAATTGCACACAGCAATAATTGTGGTCATGGCACAGTCTTCAACCAATGTTTTCCCTATAGTGTGACTGTAGCAGGGTTTCTGTCTATTAAGGAGACAGTGGCTTACACTTGTGAGGCTGGTATGTTTCTTAATACCCACTGTATTTGTCAGTGTTAGAAAGGTTTATCTGCTATTATGACTACAGCAGAAGAAGTTGAAGAGAAATGCTTGTTTTGTGCTGTTCTGTCAGAGACTGACATGAACTACGAATGAATGAAATGTGCATTAGTCCATTTGTTTCCTCATCTTGCTCGTGGGCTGCATAAAATGTTACCAAGAGCCACACTTTGAGAGCCCTGACTTTAGAAAGAAGGATCACTTTGAATCAATATATTCGCTCTTCTGAGTCATCATTTTTGTCTGCCCTGATGCCCTGAAAGGTTCACTCGATGGTTTGACTATGAAAATGATGTGAATCATATGCTATGGCCAGATCTCAACCCAAGTGAAGAGCTATTGGAGATTTTGAAGTGATATATAGATAGATAACACCACATGACGGAATATGTTTTGGAAAACCGGTGAGTTCTGGTGACTTTGCTAATCAATACCAACATGTGGCCACAGTGGCCCAACTCCTTAGTAAAACAGTTTCTTTTGGGATTTTTCTGGTCACCTGCCTGCCTGTAAACTGACAAACAAAGATGCCGACGTTATCTGTGCGCTCAGAGATGGTAATCTTAGGACATGATTTCTCTCAGGCAGATCTGCACCACATCACATCTGATTAAAAATGATGCTGAAATCTTGAGCGAGAGAAAGAACCGTTTCCATGGCAGCATACACATTAGTGCATTGTGAAACAGGTGACCTCTGTCGTGTCGGACAGTAATTTGAATAAGTGACATTAAGAACAGACTGTCTGCTTTTATATATTTTTTAAATCATTGTGTAATACGGCAAAACAAAGGGAGCAAAGAGACATGGTTCAAGTATTGAGCCTGGAGATGAAGAGCTGCATTTCAGTTTCCAGAGGAAGAGGCAGCTTTTTAATGGGAGCGCACGTTCTGATCAGGATGTACTGAGCTGCACAGCTTCACTGATCCCACAGCTTTGATGCTGAATGCTAAATAAACAGGGAACAGGATGCTTGTTTCATCTTGTAAACATATATCCTACTGTAATAATCCCTTGATGAAGGAGCATCATTTAAGTATAAGATTAAATGATATGTGCATTATCGGCTCAATATATGTAGCTAGGCCTACCCATACATCTTCAGAGAAACCTTGTCTATATATAAATGCATGCCAATAATGGCATGTTTACCATCATAGGAAAAAAAAAAATTAGAGACCCGTTTATTATGTGTTATTTGACTGTAAATACTGGCTACTGGTTATAAATGTGCTATATAAATAAATATCCAAACAATGTAACCTTAAGTAACTATTGTATTTAAGGATTTAAAAACAAATCTGTACAGACCATACCAAGTGACTTAAAAGACATCAAACTAATGTTCACAAAGCACTTTCATACTCTCATGTTCAACTAACAAACCAGAACCCTTAAATCTCGATTGAAATACAAACCAACTTGCTGTGGAGCCTATTTCATTTTTTAATTTATGCAGTAAAGTGATGCAAAGATACACTGAATATCTATATTTACATATGAGCAAACTGATGACTGATTTACTATTTATTTTAGAGCCTGACCGATATAGGATTTTTAAGACCAATACTGATACTTGGTGATTTAAAAATACAATATTTTGGTCTAAACTGTTTTTCTTACAGACACATGAGACATAAACAGATTTCCCTAACATTTGTTATGTGTAATTATTTATTTATTTATCGTTTATGCTCTGCCCAACTCAGCTCGGATCAGCTGATTGTTGTTTGTGGCGTTCCAAACGTGTTACCAACAGGGAAGTTGGACAAATTGTGCAATGTCAACACTCACATGATGGTTGAAGGGTGCTTCTCCCATCACTTCTTTACTTCTTAAATTTTTTTATTACTGATTGTTTTTAATGTCGATACAGACAGATCGCCAAATAGCTAATGCTGGCCAATAACACTGTCCTGCTGATAAATCAGTCAGGCTTTATTACCTCCGCCAAGGAAGTAATGTTTTTGGTAGCATTTGCGTGCGTGCGTGTCATTCTGCCTGTAAACATGATAGCTCAAAAAGTTTTGAATGAATTCTGATAAAACTTTGTAGGGGTGTAGACTGGGATCATGTTAACAATCCATTAAAATTTGGCTTACATCCACCAAGGCCTTCAAGGTCAACTTAATGATTTATTGGTCGGAAATTGACAGAAAGCCTTATAACTTAGAAACTATGATTCTTACAAGTGTGCTGTGTATTGTCAACATAAAGAAAGTAACGTATAAAGATTTAAAACATCATGTCACATTTGACCTCTGTTCTCAATTTTACATTTCACAGCTGTCTTTCTTTCAAGTTGACCCCAAAATCTTTAAAGAAAGTGTTGTCAAGAGAAAGAGAATGAGCTGCCTAGTTACATAGAAATATTCTGTAGAATAATATTATATAATAAGCTCAAGTTATTCATGTCCATTTATTTACAAATCAATATGTATTATCCATTACCTACTCCTACATAATGTTTATATAGAATACCATTCCCTTAAAAGTAAATAATGCCCAGACAGTGAGCTGCCTTGGCAGAGGTTTGCGCTCTCTGAGTGCTTCTTGTTTAATTTGTTATGATGAAGATTTATTTGTTTTTACAAAAGGGGTAATAACTACTCAAACTAAATAAGCAAATAGAATAAAATATCAGAGTTGGTGCATCCCTAATCCAGAATTATAGCTTATTTAATTTTAACTGCTGATATATGAAAAATAGGCAGCGACTGCTCTTCAGATTAGTTAAACACAGGAGACTTGTTGTCTTAGGCATTTTGAAGTCTATTACTGGTTCGACCTGTGGTGCATTACAGAGGCATAAATCAATACAATCTATGCTTATGTACTATTCATCAGCAACACGCTGCTCTGTTAATGAATGTCAGAATGCTGGAAGTGGAGTTTCCTGCAGTCTTTATAGTCTTTTACAGTCTCAGGAAGTTAAAAAAATCGAATTATTATTGAAATATTACTTATTTACAATAAAAGTAACATTATTGGCATTTATATGGCTGGAAGAAATCCTACATTATGTTTCTTGTCTTCACAGAAACTGCCATCAACAACATGAAGCCACAGTAGTGCACAATGCTTTTCATAGTTTGAACCTACAGCAATGCATGTTCAAAGATCCTAACCTGGCGTCCATTTCCCTTTGAGGCCTGCAGGCTGCAGCGTCCCAGGCTGCCGTTCGGTGTGGTACCACAGCTGCTGATGATCTGCAGCTGTTTTTCGGCACGGTCGGCTCGGTCCAGAAGCTCCTCAATGAACTGCTGCAAGCGTACCTTAGCATTGGCTTCACGGGCTGCCGTCTCCTGAAGGAATTGGTCAATCTGGGCGACCTCCCTGTGGGCACAAGGGGAAGAAGTGTTAATGAGACATTCTTGCTGGAAGCTATGATTCTTAAATCGGCTATTAAGAGGGCCGTGGGGGAATTTATAGAGCTCATCTTGGAAAAGCAAATGTATTTGGTACAACGTTGCATTCAGATCATAATTCTGATTGCAAAAACTACCAAACAAGACAGGCATTAAAAAAAAAAAAGAGGGCCGTGGGGTAAATTACAGATCTGCTAAACCTCCTTCATGGCAGAAACATACATGTTCTGAACAAACTTTCTGTATGTGAGTGTGGGATTCTGCCTTTTAAAACCTCTCTCACATATGCACCAGCTGTACTGCCCTTTTTTGAAAACAGACTATGCACACCAGGGGTTGCTGACAGAGATAAATCAACAATACAGCCACAAAAGCAGAGTAGAGGGTGAGAGAGCAGCTGGATACTTGCATTGCAAACAAAGCAAAGCAAATTCCTGTCATTTCAAGAGACAGCGTGTTACCCAGACAGCCTTGGTCTTAATTTCAGGGCAGTTTAATAGTCTCAGGTGCATTTTGCATTCAATTATGGTTCCACTAGTTTCTGTAATAGTTAGCCTCCTCTGCTGGCACCGTATGTGCGTGAGGGAAGGGGCGGAGTGGAGCAGGGAAAGGTAGGAGAGAAGATTACTTACTTACTTATTCACATAGCTTCTATAAATTGATGACAACTGGTTGGTCTGCTGTAGGTGCAACAAAAGCTTCTCAACATTTATCTAAAACTAACGATGGACAGACGCTGACCAACCCCAAATGTCTCTAAGAGTGAGGTGACCCAGAAGTATCTGTGTGGCAGCCATAATAACAGCTGCTCTACATACTAAGGAAAGGTGCTTCAGTGCTTCCTTGATTACCTCCTTTAGAATAGGACACACTGGACCATCCTTTATCAAAGGAAAAGAGGTACTTCACAGCAATGCAGTTTCAACCGTTCATTAAAAATAATCAACATAACTGACAAGTGATGCAAATCGTGTAAATGTTAGTTATAAATGTGTTTTTTCATTTCATGCCATACCATCAGATGTGTTTTGAATTTTCAACAACAAGCAGTTAAACCAATCAAAGTTGGTTTAAGTTTTATTAAAGTTCGCTATAGTTCAATTTGTATTAGTTATGATCGAATTAATTTTTACTTTGGGTCAGCTGGGATAGGCTGACCCCTGACCCTGAATTGGAGAAGTGATGGATGCATGGTCCTGGATCTTCTCTCAAGCAGGAAAAAAAGAAAAAAAAGAAAACATGATTTATTTCATTTTATAGGCTCTACGTTCCCTTTTATTTAAAGTTCCAACCTTTTTCATGAAGTGATATTTATATGACCTGCATTAAACAACATGGTAAGAATATGTTGGGTTTAAAAAAACGCACATTTTATAGTCCATGTTCTGGATATTGTACAGGGTGGGCCATTTATATGGATACACCGTAATAACATGGGAATGGTTGGTGATATTAAAGTCCTGTTTGTGGCACATTAGTATATGTGAGGGGGCAAACTCCCCAAGATGGGTGGTGACCATGGTGGCCATTTAGAAGTCAGCCATCTTGGACACAACTTTTGTTTTTTCAATAGGAAGAGGGCCATGTGACACATCAAACTTATTGGTAATGTCACAAGAAAAACAATGGTGTGCTTGGTTCCAACGTAACTTTATTCTTTCATGAGTTATTTACAAGTTTCTGACCACTTATAAAATGTGTTCAATGTGCTGCCCATTGTGTTGGATTGTCAATGCAACCCTCTTCTCCCACTCTTCACACACTGATAG
>VUQS01021072.1:0-11874 GCA_015108495.1 Heterochromis multidens | reverse complement strand
AAAAAAAAAGATTGTCTTATATTGTATATATATATATTATATTGTAAAAATATACAATAGCTTTTATGGAAACCTAAAAGTGGGAATACAGCAACCTGTTATCTTTACCAGTCTGCACAAATATGACAATATAAAATATATGTTGTTGCATATACTACTTTTACATTAAATAAACATAGTTAGATCTCGTTCTTTACAAGTTGTAGTGCCAAATTAAATGTTGGCTCAGTGGCAACCTGATAGTTTCCCCACAAGGCAAAGAAAAAATGTATACAGGTCCAAAGTCCTTCTTTCCTTTTTATCTATGAAAAAGGGTGGTTATAAACAATCAACATCACTGCCTATCATGATGCTGTACATAAAGCAGTGCTTGCATGTGATGCCACGTGTCTCACTGAGGTATCATGTCGTGTAAATCTCCACTAATGTTGTCCTTAAGTATCAGACAGCAGGGCACACTATTGGATTAGGGCTCTCACGTAGTGGCTGCGTGCACATCTTTAAATGCCTTTCAACAAACATGTTTGTTTTTTAAAAATGGCTGATCAATGCTGTGAAGCTGCAAACAGAAAGCAGATTTTTTTTTCTCTTAATGAAATATGTTGTGTTCCATAATGATATAAATAATGGCAGCATCTCAGACAATATAATTATAAATGTTATGTCTAAATATCAACCAACATTCTCTTTAAATATGAATTTCATCCAAATCCCTACTGTACTAGGCATTGTGTAGTTATATTTATTCTTTTTTTGTTAGTAAGCACTTGTGTCATGTTTACACAATTCATACCTCAGTGCTAAATAGGTCATTTCCTCTGATAAGAAAGAGAAATGTATGTAAAATTTACAAGAAGTAAGTCAGAATGAGAAAGTCACCTTTTCCTGTAAAGAAAAAGTTGAGCACAAAATCTCTCATAAATTCAAAGCTTGTCACATTAACACGTCAGGTTTTGTATAAATTAAACTAACAAGATAGAGCACATCAATTACTGAGCTTTAGACATAATGGAAGGTTGATGTTGTCACCTTTAGACAAGGTCAGGCTTTCTGTTTCTGGTCTTCATGGAAAGCTATCTGGCTGCCAGCTTTATGGACGTAGTTTCATATTTACTGTACAGATATGCTGTTCTTATCTAATCCTTGGTAAGAAAGCAAATTAGTATATTTCCCAGAAATTCTAGGTACCTCTAAAAAGCCTGAAAATTTAAAAACAAACAAAAGTACTGTCATTGTTTTTCTCAGAAGGACAGTGTCACAGAAAGGACAGTGCCAGAGAATCGGATGTTTGTACTTAATGTGTGTTGTGGGTGTTTGAACTGGTGATGGGCTATAAAGATAAGGAGCTTAGAAAGAACAAGCTCCTTATCTTTTCCTGTGTGTTCTGAAACTTGTTCTTCTTGGCTTTGCATCGCGCTCTCTGGCTAGACCAACAAGCCTGAAGTAGATGCATGTTTCTTGTTCTGCTGCACAGGCGGAGCAGAACAAGTAGAAACAAATTAGAATCTTAATTAAATAGAAATGTTATTTACAAATAAATGGCTCAACTCTGTTTCTAAAATCTAAAGTCTGTACCCCCACTAACACCTACACAAACCTGCACAAGAAACTAAATTTATTTAGTCATTAATTGGCCAATTTGTCTTCTGCATCATGTACAATAAGGAACATGTATTGTACACTACATGTGGTTGGATGCTGTTCTTCTGTGGAATAATAATGCCAAGATCCCTCTTTTTGGATTACGACTCTTGTCTCCCTTCGCTGTGCTGCTGCTGGTAGTGACTGGGCTCAACAGACATCTCTGTGTCTCAGCAGAAAACCACCTTTCATTATGTGAATGGTTGGCCTGTGGCTTTGGGGGAGGATTAATTGACCATAATCTGATTATACTGTGGCCTGCTGCAGCCTTGAAGACCCCCCCAACCACCACCACCACCACCAATCAGCCGCCCCCTCTGTGGTGTCTGTCTGTCTGCTAGAGTCACTGAACTTAAACTGTAGTCTGCTGGCTAAGATAAGATGTGCTGACAGCTTGGATGAGCAATTTAATATTTGGAGATGAATTGTTTGTGATGCAGACCACCTCTCATATTATAAATTTTCTGATATCTTCTTGTAGCAAGAACTACAACAAAAGCAGCTTTTCACAATATTTTGAAAGGTGTTTATCTACTGTTTCTTCTATATCTTCTCAATATGAGTACATAAAAAACCATCCATGTTGCAGTCATGAAACTTTAAATGGTTTTGTTGACATCAAAGTTCAGGTCAAGTTCAATGATGGATGTGGTCCGGAAACTCACTGAGTAGTCAAGATGGTCTCAAGTTATCTCTTAATTTGGTCATGACCCAAATTCCTGTCCTTTAAATCTTGTTCTGACCTCTCTGTCTTGTCTCACTTTGCCTCTTGACAATCTTGGCAATTACTTTTTTACTACGACCTGTAGTTTTGTTGTTGTTTTTATTGTTGTTCCAGTTGGCTGAAAGGTATATTAATCACATTTTAAGATGTAAATAATAATTAATACTATGAGTGGACTTGATCATGAATAGAGTTGATCAAAGTCTGAGCTAGTTGTCTGTTTCCACTATGTCTCTGTTCTTCTGGACTTGTTATCTTCATATCTTGTTTTCTCTGTCTCCCCAGTGGGCAAGGGCACTCTGGAATGTGATGGATGGTTAGAAGCCGAAGTTAAAAGGATTATTCCTGGCCGTCGAACACAGGAGGTCTTTGGAGCCAGAAGAAATCACCTGTCTGGCAGTGCCCCAGCACCTTTCATAGCCTGTTAACTTGCCATGGAGCCAAGACACCTTGCGTGATTCTGCAGGGTTGTCTTACAGGCAAGCAACTAGAGTTTGACAGTGCCCTTTCAGTGTTTTTGGAACCCTTCCTTGGAGCTTGTGTCACTTATCCTCTAAAGTGAATTTATTTTGTTGACATGCTTTGCACCAACAACTCTCAATCAGCAAATGCAAATGACCTCCATTGATGGTGTTTGCCCCCACAAAACTAAAGCCTTTCAAGACTGTCAATTTTCATTTTACCAAATATGGCCAGAGACGTCCATCCTCTGAGCCTGATGCATTTGTCTTCAAAGCATATGCAGTGGGTGGGAGCCACTCTGGGGCTTGTCCTCCCTTTTTTCCCCTTACGGTCTCTAATTTTCTATTACTTCCTTTCATGTGCAGCAGCAGCCGGTACTTTACCTGGCATAGAATACGATTATGGCATTAGCCCCAAATTTGTTTGTACTCCCATTCCCCCAGAAGCAGACCCCAGCTGCTACTCCCCACCCAATGTGCCCCATGGACCGAGCAGTAACAGCCACAGTGGTGATCACAATGGTGGGAGCAGGCGAGGCATGATGTCCGACGAGGCCAAAGCCACTATATTGCACCTGCGTGAGAGCCTTGTGAGGCAGAAGGAAACCATCCTGGACCAGCGGGAGACAATCAGGGAGCTGACTGCTAAGCTCACCTTATGTGAGGGATTTGGGGGTCACCACAGCATTGGTCACCATGATAATCATCACGACAGTCATCATGAAAACCATCACGACAGTCATCATGATAACCATCATGACAACCATCATGATAACCATCATGACAACCATCATGATAATCATAACCATCACAGCACCCACCATGATGACCACCATGGACATCATGGCAGCCATCATGCGTCATTGTCATTGCACCATGGGCCTTCAGGATATCACAGCAAGGATCACCATTATTCCCACAGCAGCCACAGATTGGACACTCACTACAGGAAGGGCTCATCACATAGCAAACACAGTTCCTTCTCTCCAGAACAGACTGGAAAAACCCTGCAAACCCTAAAGGAGAGGCTGGAGAACTTGCAGGTAAGCATAAAGAATATAATTCAATCGTTTTTTTTTGTTGAGTAACCCATAGCACTTCATGTGCTTCTTCAAAGTTTTCTTATCCGCCATTATGATAAGTGTTGATATTCGAAGTCCTGACTTTTCCTGATTTTGATTGGTTGATGAGAGAGAAGTAATACTGATAAATTTAGCAGCAGGGTTGGCACTAGACCACATGAAACAGACTATCAACCAGCCTTGACAGGGGAGCATTCGGCTCAAGTCACTTTGCTTTTCAGAAGTGGATCAATGAACTCACCACACACTAGGACAGCTGACTGTGAACATGCAATATCCTCAACACATTTGTTTTGCAATTTTCAGTAGGTTCATGCTTTAAAACTCACTGCACAAGCTGATGAATGACCTCTTTTTAGTTTCAGAGAGACATGAGAGGTACTGGGCAGGCCTGGACCCCCAAGCCCTGTCCATAAAGCTGACACTGCATAGGAGTGTTCCCAATTCTGAGCATTCTGAGAACAAAAATAACACATGCTGAAGGCCTTTTTGTATCAAGGAGTTTAAGTGCCATCAGTGCTGAGCCTTGTAGATCTGCAGAGAAAATAGATGTTGAGAGCACACAAAATTCTGCCTGTACGCACAGACCCTTAATGCTAAAGGGTCACAGTACCATAGTTTAAAATTGCAACTGCATCTCTTAAAATGTCAGACAAAAGTTTTTCATGTGAACCTGAATAAATAGCACATGTTCATTAATTCAAGTTTTGCATAGGTTTGTAATTTTATGTTGTAACTAAGTTGCCAAAAATAGTAGGCCTAAGCTAGTGCTTCACTCCAAACTACATTTGATGACAGCTAGTTTTCTGTCTTCTATTGTGCTTGTCATGGACGGACTAGGATATCTTCAAAAGTGAGCTGGCTAAGGAAATGCCTTTTAGCTAGTACTTCCTGACTAGCTTGGAAAGCAGGGTGCACTCACAATTCACTTTTACATTAAATAAAAGGGTAATTTTGGCTCAAAACACAATGTACTTAAGTATAGTCAAATACTGGACAAGCATTTGTTGGTGCCTCATACACATTTGACAATGATCTGGCCTTTGTGGTGGTAGATCCAAAACTCTGGAATGATTTGTCTTCATCCCTTTGTTTGATTAATTCAGAGGAGGCTTTTGAAAACAGCTAAAGACATTCCTTTTCAGATCGGCATTCCAGTGATTACGTGTCTAACCTTGTGTTGTTTATGTATCTGTTTTATTCTTTTGCTTTTATTTATTTATTTGTTTTTAATTATGTTTATTTTGTGTCAGGCACTTTGTGACTTTGTCTGGGACTGTGTCTGTGTACCTTACTTACTTATTTACAAAACTGCACCCACCTGTCACTTTAAGTGACAGGTGGGTGCATGAGCTATGCCCTCATTTGCATGGCTTTAACTCTGACTAAAATTTGACTATGAGTTTTTAAAAAATCCCTTCCTATACAGATGTCTTAAAGGGGGAATTTGCATTTTTTTTTTATCAGACTGTAAACACATTTATTTTAATTGTAAAATCTGACATTTTAACAGAGAGGTCCATGGTGATTGACTCAATTGAGGAACTAAACTGCTCATTGGCTTCATTTTTTCAGTGCTGGCCATTATTAAAGCAAAGGCACCAATATAGCTGCCTGTTTTCTGTTTGTATAGAAAACATATGAATTTTTGTTTTAAGGCCCAGTTTTATTTTGAGTTTCAAGCCTGCTAGTCATACTGTTCGATCTTACAATTTAAGATTACTACACTCAGCTATTACAGCCATTGTCAATGATCGTGTACATCACATTATAAGCTGAGTGGTGTATAGAGTGCAGAAGCAAAAAGTTTCATGCATGTGCACTTTACATGTCATGAATTTTCAATCTTTCTTTACGGATCTTTAAGGCAGGCTTTCACTTTCTTATCCATCTTATGCATTATCAAATACCTTCAAGACCCCTCTGATTTATAGAAACATGCTGCATGAGAAGCAAATCAGGTCTCTGCCTCATCTTTGACTTCTAAAAAAATAATTATGTAAATGTAATTATGGGTCTAATGTCTCAGGTGAAAAGGGTAAAAGGAGGGACCAGACTTTCTGCACAAAACAAACATATTCAAATTTTCTGTAATGTGTCCGCAAAGAAAAGCTGCAGGGAGGTAAAAGTACATTAAAGGTTTGACTTAATTGGGGTCGCATCTTACGTCATTGAGAGTCACATGCTCGGTCACCAAATCAGCTGCCTGTGTTGTCTGCTGCCAAAAAGAGGGATATGTTTCATTAAGACATAGTAACTCGAAGGGTATTCTATGAAAGTGTTTACAGTTTATTGCTTTCATGGTTAATGCATATTCTCAGGGCTAAATCATTACTTTTTTAAGTTGTGTTTTTCTAATAATTTTGAGGGAAATCAAAAAACTTGAATTCAGAAGTTGTAGGAAATCTGTCTCACACACTCATCACAAACCACCCACTAGTCACTATGAGACACACACCACCCACAAAGCTAATATCAAAGCTGTTTGACTATTGTCTCCGAGCCATGGCAGTTAATGTCCTCTCTGTGTTGTTCCAGCTCTCTGTCTTTCTCCTGGATATCAGTGGCCAAGGTTGAGCTCAAAACAGGAAGAAGCTCTAAGTTGATTAGCTCTCACCCCTGAACTTAACCCCTGTGTGCCAGCAGGAGTGAGATGAGTTAAGCTCCCCTGATAGAAGATGAGCAGTGTGCAGTATTTAAATACAGACAGAATGACAATGAGTGTAGATTAAAGAAAAAAATGTTTTCCTATTAATTCTTGTATACTTGGTTAGGTTTAGCATATTTGTGTGTTTGACCACAACTTAATTTCTGATCTTTTACCTTAAAAACTACAATATTTATTTTATATAGTGTGTGTTTGATTTAAATCTATATTATGTGTTAGTTGTGTTACATGTAGTTGTAATACTATAAGCATAGCTTTGGTAAATGTACAAGTCAGAACTAGGCTAATTTTTTTTAATATACTATTTTTTAAAGAAGTTGAGCCCTAACTACATGTTTAAAACTAATGTTTAAACTACTCTCCACAGCTAACTATCAGTCATTGTTGTGTTCAGTTCACACCAAAGCAAAGCGAAGTTCCGCCTCATGGTTCCAAGAAATGTTTACTGCTAACAACCAACAGGATGTGGAGAACAACCAATAGCTGGTATCAAGTCACAGTAACATTTTTTCAAAACTGATGAAGTCCTACAGTTTCGCTCACTGTTCTCCAAGCCATTTCTTTTTTTCTGTCTCTATATAAAAGCGAAGCTGAATCGTTCAGCTGCCCTCAAATGGCCTCAATAAGCTTTCCCTGTTTCTGGGGAATCCCAGCTAATGGGCTTTTTGAGACACAATGTGAAGTAAATTGTAATTTATTTGCACAAACATGGATTTGCATCAGTTTATTATACAGGCTTTTATACAGACAAGTACTAGAGGGCTCTTAATATTTAAACATAACTGTGTTCATAATAAGTTTTTATTTCTGCTGTTGTTTTGTTTAAAAAAAAAAACCTTTAAAGGTAAATTCCTTAAGTTAAACTCACAAATGAATAAAGATTTTAATGAATTTCTTATAGCTATTATACCTCTTCCAGATTGTTTCTTGATTGTTCTTATTTATGTGGTTTTACTGTCTCACTTTTGTTATAACATTTTTATGATTCTGATGTCACAATGTGAGACTAAAACCTGGCTGCCAACTGGCCTGTAAAAGCTTCATTATTAATGTAGGTGGTCTCAGGTCATGCTGAGGGAAAGTGTTGCCAAAAATCCCTTTCGATCTCACTTGAAGGTGTGAGACAAAACAGAACCGGCGCCAGGATTTACCCTCAGTCACTCCCTCCTCTAACAGGATGTCTACACCACCAGCCTCTGGCCATGCACCGAAGGGTGCTAGCCAACCTCACTTTCAATTAGCTTCATCCTTCCTGACAAGGCTATTAATCGTGGCGTGTGCTGGCAGGGAACAAAGTCGGATTTGCTAGTGAGGAAGATGAGGATGAAGAAGGGAGAGGAAAAATGAGGACAAGAAAACTTTTCCCCCTGCACTTTTAAATGTCATACCATAGTTCCTCTTGTACTATTGTATTGAAATAATCTTTGGTTCTTGCTTAAAGCATTAAAGTGCATTGTTGATGTTGTAAAAAGCAAAACAACATCACATGGTTTTTACCTTATTATATGTTAACTGGAGAACTAACCAACTAATGGAGACTACGCAGTTTGATTTAATTTAAGTTTTAATTTAAGTTTGATTTGATTCTAGTAACCAGCGATTTTAGATTGGTTGTTTTGTCTTTGTCAAACCTATGCATCTATGCTGTAAATAGAGGATTATTGATGATTAAAACCATACAAACAAAACACCAACTCGCATCCACTTACAGGGAAAAGAGCTGGCTGATGCCATCAATGCCTAAAGCTGGCTAAAAACATTAGATTTCAATGTCAGACAGCCACTTCCACATGCGCTTAAAAAGCTAATGTTGGTTATGTGTTAGCAAACTAATGTAGTTAGCTATAGAACTTGCACACATAACAGCATCACTTATAGCTTCCTGAATTATTGGCCTACCGTGTGCTGCACACTCTCAAAATGCTTTAGCTTAACTTCCAGAAATGCACTATGATGCATATGTAGGCATGCTGACTGACAAGTTAAAGATTCTTAATGATCACTAATGTCTTATTACCAATATTAACTTTTCTCTCCTGAAAGTCTTGGTTTTTCAAAGGGTTATTTACCCTCCTGGCAGTTTATCGTACCACAAGAGCTTTAAGGCATTTTTTATAGTTTTGCTAGAAGAACAAAACTGGCACAGTCGTGCAGTTAAAGTCAACAGAGTTCTGCAGGAATGAGTCCCAAAACTCAGTAATGAGTTTGTAATACCCTTGTTTTGAAGTCACTGCCTTATTTGAATGGATTTTTGGAAAGATGTTTGAAATGAAGTCCTAGACATAGTTTTACAGTTTGTTCTACAACATAAAATATAAAAGGTAATAGAAACCCCAAGTTCTTCAAAGACATTAAGTGTCATTACGCCACACACAGGAGCTTCGTGGTGGTGACGTTAAAGTCGTGCTACCATGATCTAGTTCATTTACTCTTCAAATCTTCAAAATCATAAAAGTGCTGTTAAAGATTATCTTGCTTAACAAAACACCTACATATTACATATTACATATTAAGACTTTTTTTTCTCAAACCTTATTTTCTGCAATAATCCAAACGTCCATGGAAACATCCCGTTCTCTTTTTTTTCAAGTGAACCAGGACTATGCTAACATCCCTGTTGGCCAACACAAATCCCTGAGGCACTCTATGAAGATCCCCTCCACGGTCAGCAGGACCTGTTGAACTCTGTTGCTATTGCTGTAGTTTAACTACTTGAAACGATTACTACAATCATGGGTTTATCACTTTTATGTCTACAAAGTATTGCTGAGCCAAATTGGGCTGATGTTTTCACTCTATGGAGGTTATAGATAGTTTATAGGTGATTATAGTTATTAAGTACTGTTTGTTGTCTACAGGCCAGGAACTCCTCCAGCTCCTATTCCAGCTCCCTGAGAGAACTCCTGCAGAGGAAGATCAATGCTCTGGAGGAGCAGCTACACAGCTACTACAGAGATCACCATGATTATGGTCACCATAATGACCACCATGGAGATCATCATGATGACCATCATGGCAACAGCCACTATGATAGCCATCACGATGACCACCATGGCAATGGTGACCATGATGACCACCATGATGACCACCATGATGACCACCATGAAGACCACCATGAAGACCACCATAATAGCCATTACAGCAACCACCACAGCCATCGGAACAACCATCACACTGGACACCATAATCGCCATCACGATCACCATTATGACCACCACTATGATGGGCACCATGGCCGGCATTACAATCACTTTGGCAGCAACCATAATGACCATCATAACAACCATCATGATGACCATAAACATCATGAAGCTCATCATGGTTACCACCATGGACCTGGATACCATGATGACCACCATGATCATCATCATGAAAACCACCATGATCATCATCGTGACAACCATCATGATCGTCATCATGACAACCATCATGGCAATGACCACCATGATGACCACCACCACGACAATGATCATCACCCACGACGGCTGCCTGACACCAGTAAAGAAACAAGTGTGAGAGGTGCTGGACACAACAAGCTAGAAACAGTGCTAAGCCAACTGCATCACAGCAGCACTGACCACGGTAAACATACACACACACACACACACACACAGACACATCTACACACACAGTGTATTTTGGGGATAAATTTTGAATTCTCATTTATTATTCCAGTATCACAAAATATCTTTGTACCTACTCTTATCTCGCTTTTATTAGAGGTTGTCTTATAAAAAAAAAAAAAACTTCATAAGTTGGTTGCTGTGGGTTGGTGCTAGAAGGTTATTTTGACCCATAATGAAGCAACCTCTGTGGTCATGTGAGACAGCATAAGTTGTTTCTAGTGGCCATAGTAATCATGAGTCCAAAGGATGTGCCACATAGGTTGACAAAGCATTAGGTTTTAAGAAAGAAAGACCTCAGTGGGTCCTCTGTCCTTAAACAAGGTGAACTAAGTTTTTTTTGTGTCTCACCCAAACCAAACCTTTACTGTAGAATTTTTACATCATACAAAGATTATTTTGTTGTGATGTATCAATGGCACATCTCCTCTGATGGTCTGTTGAGTTATTATGCAAATATTAGCATCTATTGTTTTTATATACAAAACAAACCTCCTTTATATGATTAAGAAATACCAATACACACTAATGAAATAAATAATGAATGATGAAAACAAGCATAGGGAATTGTTTTGCCTTTAAAAATTATATAGATATTATATAGATTATAACCCTCTCCATAATAATTTTGTCAAAAAAAGGACCAGGTAAAAAAGAAAAAAAATGAACAAATGACTTATCAATTTTCACAACTACTAAAATACTTATAGAAAATAAACCAAAAAAAGCCTTTGAGACCAGTATTTGTTCATCACACATAAATGACATGAATCTAAATTCATTCTCCATCTCACCAGAGCACCAGAAGAAGCTAAAAAGTCCCACGGCCTTCCTGTTGGATTTTCCCATGAGGACTAACTACATGTATGCCAGGATGAGGCGGTCAGTGGTTACAGAGATCTTTGCCTTGACCATCTGTCTGTGGCTGAAGGCAGGTGCAGGTCCTGGTCTTGGCACTCCCTTCTCCTACGCGGTTCCCGGGCAAGCTAATGAGCTGGTGCTAATTGAATGGGGCAGCAATCCCATGGAGCTGCTAATTAATGATAAGGTAAAGCCTGGTGCCACATCATATCACAATGGTTTGTGATCTAAATGTTGATGAACCTGGATACAGAAGCTTTTGAAGCTCAGGGGCCAGACCAACATATAGTGCAAGGGTTTATGAGATCTTTTTACCCAGTCAGTGAATAATATACACTACTATTGCCAAAAGTATTCGCTTGTCTGCCTTCACACGCGTATGAACTTGAATGACATCCCATTCTTAATCCATAGGGTTTAATATGATGTCGGCCCACCCTTTGCAGCTATAACAGCTTCAACTCTTCTGGGAAGGCTTTCCATAAGGTTTAGGAGTGTTTATGGGAATTTTTGACCATTCTTCCAGAAGTGCATTTGTGAGGTCAGACACTGATGTTGGACGAGAAGGCCTGGCTCGCAGTCTCCACTCTAATTCATCCCAAAGGTGTTTTATTGGGTTGAGGTCAGGATTCTGTGCAGGCTAGTCAAGTTCTTCCACACCAAACTCGCTCATCCATGTCTTTATGGATCTTGTTTTGTGCACTAGTCATGTTGGAACAGGAAGGGGCCATCCCCAAACTGTTCCCACAAAGTTGGGAGTTTGAAATTGTCCAAAATGTCTTGGTATGCTGAAGAATTAAGAGTTCCTTTCACT
>VUQS01021071.1:15098-33148 GCA_015108495.1 Heterochromis multidens | reverse complement strand
ATGTAGAGCTTTTCATCAGCATGCTGTAAGAGAGAGTAGGTGTGAACCTGTGAATACATGTAAAGGGGAACAAGAGAGTGCAAGTACATGTTTGTGTATGTGCAAGTCCGTGAGCTTGCAAGATACTAAGGAAGTATTTTTTATTAAACTGGTGATCTATTTTGAAACGTGTGGTCAACTTACTGCTTCCGCTACACATTTGTTATTACAGGAACTTCTATTTTAGCAATACAACGTGAAACTGAAACTACAAGATGCATTATGGGTAGTAGGTTATCACAAAAATATATCTGGCTGATGTAGTTAATATGATAATCAAAGATGAAGCATTTATGCACAATCTGAAATCTCAACATATTTAAGTCTCCTTTACATTTCAAAGCTGCAGATCACTTTTTTTTTTTTTGAGTTTTGATGGCCCTCTGCATGTTAGTGCCCTGATTAGTTAATGCCACTATTCCTCTCACTACTCTGACAACAAGGGCTTCCAGGATCAAACAGCTTGTATGTAGTCTGCATAATAAATGGTTTAAAAATGAAGCTCTTCATTCCTGTCTTCACTTAAATATCAAAGTCCATTCACCAACTCACTGTGTCTCTTCATGAATGTAATGCTAGCCCTCTGGCACACAGGGCAGCCTACCTCTCTGTCTGTCTGGCATGCATGTGACAAGAGCACAATAGAGTGCTGGACAATAGGCCACTTATTGAGTGACTCGCAGGGAGTGGGACAGATCCCTGATCGTCTGTCACTCTGCAACCTTGTGCACCCTTCGGCTCTCGGGCAGTGTCGGGTTGCATTCTCCTCTGACGAAGAGGCAAAGGCACTTGTTGTCACATTGGAAATCTGGGAGAGGTCATGAAGGTCAAGACAACACTAAATAAGAGGAGAGGGGTTAAATGGGTATTTATCTATTTCTTTAGTTTTGATAGATTATTTGAATAGCACAGCTTAGTCAGTTTTGTGCTTATTTAAAATATGCATCATACATGATTATAACTGATAATAATTAACTTTGAAATAGAGGAAATTAAATTTAGCCTCTTAAAGTGAATTATAGTTAATCAGGACACGAGTGCATAAACATCTTTCATAAGCATGTTTTCTAGCATCACTCCATCATTGTGTTTATGTTTGTAGCTATGTGTGTGTATGTGAAAACAGTTGCTATCGGCAGCTGAGATGTTCCATCATGTCACTGTCAGCTGACTGTCAGTGACTGCTTTCAGCTGAACAGATCCTGAACTCTCTGCCTTAAAAAACATGCCATGACCTTCTTCTCTTCTGAGAAAAAGCTGAAGTTTCCCAGTGCAGTCAAATCCAAGAATGACATGCTTTCTGCAGCAAATCACACTGAGAACAGAACTGAGCTCATAGCATAAACAATAGCCACAAACATTTGAAGACAATCTTGAATTTTGTTAAATTACATCCAGGATCCACAAGTATGCTATGTATTATAGTTATTCATTCAGACTCCTAATATGCTTTGTGGCTTGTGTTCAGATAATATTCATTAACTTTTATGCTCTCGTCTTCATTTATCATACTTTATGTACTTTGTTTTGCTGCTCTGACACTTTAGTTCCCCTGCATGGGAAAATAAAAAATATCATCTGTTCAAATTAGTAATACTATATTACATAATACACAGATGTACCAATATAATAACCAAAAGTAAAAGAAAAGTACACAATGTGTCATAATATTATTACACATATAATACATAATACATATAATATTATTAGATTTAAATTATTGAAGCAGTGACCTGCAGCCTTTTGATATTTTAGGCAGTGGAGGTGGATCTACTTTATGACTTGTTATGTCTCCTTGCTGGTGACAGCTATGGCACGAGGTATTCTGTTTTCTGGGTGTCCATCTGTCCATCCTCTCTCTGTGAAGGCGGTATCTCTGCACGTCTGGCACAAAAGTTCACATGGACTGAAGGATGAAAGGATTAGCTTTAGGTGGGGAAAGGTCAAGGCCACTTTGACTTTACAAAAATGTTTTTGGCCAGTACTGTGCAAAAGTCTTGAGCCATGTTGGATATTGGCTCCTTTTTTGGTAATTTTCAGTCCTTGTACCTACTTAACACTGACCTATGAATCATTCAAACATAAAAAAAATGCAACTAAGGGATGAACCAGTGTTTGTCTACACATAACAGACAACTTAGCAAAGAACTCATTTTAAATTGTGTCTTTAGGCACTTTGTTACTAGCAACCTGTCACAAAAACACATAATTTCTTCCCATTTCTTTAGTTGAATCTATGAAAAATACCAAAGATAACACAGTTTGACAGGCATAAAATAGTATTTTTGCACCAAAAATTCCCAATGAGTTATCAGCTGAAAACTTGGCATATCTTGGAATGGTGTGCAATGTGTCCTTGAAAGAATTGAGGAAACTGGACAAAAAACTATCTACCTAAGATGAACAGTATCTGAAAGTCATGTCCTTAAGAAATAGGAAAAAATTCATCAAAGACCTGACACAGGACCTGAGAGACCCTTCAGGCCCTTCAGTTGATCTATGTACTGTTCACTGAAGACTCATCTGAAACGGTGTGAGTGTAAGGGTGCCTGTCAAGGAGCCATTCTTAAGGAAGAGAAACAGGGAGAAAAGGCTGAGGTATGCCAAATTACACAAGAGCTGGGCTAAAAATCAGTGGCAACAGGTCTTATGGAGTGATGAATCCAAATTTGAAAATTTTGGTTTAAATCATGGTCAATATGTATGGAGGAGGTCAGAGGAGAGGTACAACTGTGAGTGTCTACATCCACCTGTAAAACATGGTAAAGGCTCTGTCATGGTTTGGGGCTGCATTTCAGTCATTGGTGTTGGAGATCTTGTCAAAACTGATGGAATTATGAACACAGAAAAGTATTGTCAGATTTTAATCCATCATGCAATACCATCCGGAAAGCAGCGGATTGGCATGATAATGATTCCAAACACACTGCAAATGCAGTAAAAGCATACCTGGATAGAAAAACACACAATGCAACCCTATCAGTCATGGACTGGCCCTCTCAGAGCCCGGACCTCAACATTATTGAAGCAGTGTGGAATCATCTTGACAGATATACAGTGGATTAGAAATACAAATTTGTGGAGAAAAAAATACTCTACTTAAGTCTTAAGTGTACATGGCTCAGAGTTGTACTTAAGTAAACTATTCTTGGTGCTGAGGTGTGCAGGGTTGTATTGTGGATAAAATGATACTACTGCCGGGAAGCTACTTTCCTGAGTGAGGCTGAGTTAAAAAGAAAAGTTTGCAAGCCTACTCTAGATATTTAAAAATAACGTGGTAAAAGTCGGATCCAAAATAATCAACCATTCTTTCTCTCACATAACGTACTTTTGCATTTGCTCTATAAAATGCAGCCCAGTCTCCACTGAGAGTAAACACATTCTTACCAATAATGGAATATTGTGTATTCCTACACTCTGATACTGCCAGTAAACCTCTCTTGTAATTCCGTGGCTGCTTGCTCTGCTCCGAGCTCTCATATTTTTGCATGAGTAGTTTACAAACTGCTCCATTTTTGAACTTCTCTGTCAACACCTCCTCCCACCCCCCACCCCCCACCCTCTCTCTCTCTTTCTCTCGCTGAAGGTGGGGGCAGAGAGCTATTAGCTGAGCGCTGCAGACATCATTAGGAGGGGAGACGCTTTCCACCGTCAGCGCCGGAGCAGAGCAGGGGAGCCCTGGCAACAAGGAGAGACACAAACTCAGCTGCCCGATACACCCCACAGTAAGTCGCACAAAACTATTTCTACAGAGCTGGTTTCGCCAACCTGTCATTGCTTTCACAATGTCACTTTTCTTTTTTGGAGCTGGGTAAATTAAAATGGCTGGAAGAACTGGGAAGGGTGGCGCTGAAGCTCTGGTTTACTTCAAAGCCTTAGAAAATGTTTACTTCGCACTCTGACCTATTTTTAAGTGACCAAACAGTACAGGACCACACGGGGTTTGGGTGTGTATACTTGTCATTTCGGAACGTAAATGCAAAGTATTGTTTAAATGGGACGAAACAGGGGCGGAGGTTTGGCTGGATTCTGACCGAGCGAGGAGCGCGTCCGCCGGGTGAGTTGGAGTCGGGCAGGCGCTGTACTTCCAGTAACTGCGCCACTCGACCTCGGCTCAAACGTTTCCTCTTTGCAGAGTATTTCTTAGCGCTAAACATTGCCAAACATGCCTGAATAATGTTGCTTCGAGCAGCATATGTCTTCTTTTGAACTCTTTTCTTAGTGACACAGACTGTCAAAGGAAAGCATTACATTTTTTTATCTACGTTTCACTATCGCGGAAGTGTTTTCTCTACGCGAAAAGAGACGAAGAACAACTAACCACAGTCCACATGATTTATACAATATTTGCAAAATCATAGTTGCATGTGTTTTGCATGTTTCGATTCGTTGGAGGCATTTATTGTTGCATACGTAATACTACACAGTGTTTTACATTGTCAGCTGGTTGTAAAGGACATACGGTTTGTGATTGCAGGACTACCCGTGATGTCATTCATCCTAGCATGGACCATTATATAACGGGACTGTAGGGAAGCCTGTGATGGCAAGCTATTTTTACTCTGTTTACACCTCAGAGCAGGGTAGGCTATGCGTCCCAAGTGGTAGCCTATACTTTCACTCACACTATGAATTTAATGTGGCATCCTAATGACAGCAGGCGAATTGACAAAAGTGACTGCTCAAGATAAAAAGCTGCACTTCTTTCCACCAGCTGCATGTTTGAGTGTTCCTCTTTTATGATGATGTCTGTGCAATTTATAGAAAAAAGAAACAAACCAAAAAAACCAAAAAAAAAACAGAAGTCTGCTTGCATTACTTGTTGATTATGTAATTTCTCATCGTTGAAGCATGTCCTGTAGCTTTAAGTAATGAATGACTGGACACCCCATAGAGTGCTTTTAAACTCGATATCTCAGCAAATAGCTATGATCGTGGTTATGACAGGATGTATACTTTACTGAATGCTTGCTTTTCAACTAAAATGAATCACTCCTTACCATGCTGCTTAATTATAGTGAATTTGAAACGCATTACTAAAAAAATTTAATTTGCAGCTTTTGATACAATATCAGTAAAAAAACACTTGCACTATATGTTTTATTATATGGGTCTTGTAATTCACTCACTTGCAACACTGTGTTAGGAAACACTTGCAGAGTGAACCCATAGAGTCTGTACAGCCCATCGGCTCCAGTGTTAGTTTTTACGGGTTTTATGGTGTTGGACATCTCTATTAGTGCTGTCGTACAAGAGCTCTCCAGCCAAGTAGTGGAGGATGTGTGTACAAATGTATGAGTTACCCATTAATTAAATTCCTTGCTTGCTTTGACTCTTGCCTGTAAATAAATATTTCAGATTTTATCTGCACTGCCCATGATTGCTGTTATCTAAGTTATATATTCACATATTCACAGAAGCAATAGGAAAAGTATGAAGAAAAAATACTCAGTAGTTTGGGTTTTGTCTGTCTTCTGTAATATATATGTGATCTACACTCACCAGCCACTTTTTTTAGGTACACCTTGCTGGTACTGGGTTGGACCCACTTTTGCCTTCAGAACTGCCTTAATTCTTTTTGGCATAGATTCAATAGATTCAACAAGGTGCTGGAAACATTCCTCAGAGATTTTGGTCCATATTGACTTGATAGCATCACACAGTTGCCGCAGATTTGTCGGCTCTATTGAATGGAGATGTGGACTGTGGAGGCCATTTGAGTACAGTGAACTTATTGTCATGTTCCAAAAACCAGTTTAAGATGATTTGAGCATTGTGACATCCTGTGTGTTATCCTGCTGGAAGTAGTCATCAGAAGATGGGTACACTGTGGTCATTAAGGGATGGACATGGTCAACAACAACAACAACACTGAACCGTTGATACAAGGCAGAAGGGATCCATGCTTTCATAATTATGCCATATTCTCACCCTACCATCTGAATGTCGGAGCAGAAATTGACTCATCAGAGCAGGCAATGTTTTTTCCAATTTTGGTGAGCCTGTACAAACTGCTGCCTTAGTTTCCTGTTCTTTACTGACAGGAGTGGCACCCGGTGTGGTCTTGTGCTGCTGTAGCCCCTCTGCTTCAAGTTTGACTTTTTGTGGATTTAGAGATGCTCTTTTGCATACCTCGGTCGACGAGTGGTTATTTGAGTTACTGCTGCCTTCCTATTAGCTCGAAGCAATCTTTCCATTTTCACCCAAAGAACTGCTGCTCAATGGATCTTTTTCAGCGCATTCTCTGTAAACCCTAGAGATGGTTGTGTGGGAAAATCCCAGTAGATCAGGAGTTTCTGAAATACTTAGACCAGCCCATGGCCAACAACCATGCCATGTTCAAAATCACTTAAATCGCCTTTCTTCTCCATTCTGATGCTCAGTTTGAATTTCAGCATGTCGTCTTGACCACATGCCTAAACACAATGAGTTACTGCCATGCGATTGGTAATTGTATTTGTTACTGAGCAATTGAACAGGTGTACCTAACAAAATGGCTATTGAATCTCTGGTAACTGTAGTTTAGTGTTTGAGCTCTTATTTAATAGTGTTAGAAAAACAACAAAAATGAACAGTGGGGTATTTTTAAATTCCAGTCAAATGCATATTGAAACCATTTTGTATTTTTATGTATGACTGTTATTCAGATACAGCAGGTTAGAGGAGAGAGGAGAGGGAGAGTATCCAAGAGAGTAGTCGGATATACACAGCTGAGCATCAGATCTTTAACAAGGGATGGCTTCATGTATAATGATAAGGATGTAGATAATGAAGTTATTGGGATCCGGTGTTAATCCCCGTGGGATGCTGTGGAAAGGTCTTTTTAATGGAAATAAATGTCTCTGTTGGAGCAGTCAACCAAACGTGTCCAGAACTGGTTGTGTCCGAACCTTTATAGATGTTAATCCACCATGGTGCATATGAGAACGCAAATATCCAATGCTGTATGATGTCCGATAGCGTGCACAGCAAGCAACTGGTTGTCTTTTGTCCTGTCTCCTGCATGTTCTACCCAGGCAGCAGTCTTGCCTAAACCAAAGTGGTGACAATGCATACGAATGGATCTATCTCCTGCTGTGTGCTACCTGTAATAAAGGGCAAATTTTGCCAATGCGGTGACCTGATTCTCCAGACATTTTCTGGTGTTCTTGTGTGAAAACGGCTTTTGGCTGAGCAATCTGTGATGAGCATGATGAGTATTTGAACTGACGGGAGGTGTTAATATAAAGGTTAGAGAGCGAAGATAGGCAGATTTTTACAAGGGAGGCAAACAGAGGGTGTTGTACAGAGGTAGCAATTAGCCCAGTGCTGAGTTTACAGATATGTCCAAAACTGTTACCACAAAATACTGAAAACTAAACTTAGTTTTTGGTGTACCAAGGAGTAAGAAGGAAAAAAGAAACTGTGCATATTTAGAGAACTGTAAAGGGGGTAGTTCCAGTTTGAGTTTCAAGGAGTTTTAGATTGAGTTCATCCGAGTTGCAGAATATTTTCAGATTTCTCATAAGGGAAAGCATGAAGCAAAAGTCCAAACTGTTGTGCTTTATCGTGCAGTCATGCCACCGTGAATCAGGCATGCTGTTCCAGCCAGTCTCCTACCACACACACGCACACATGCACACACTTTACCACTGCTACTATACCCTTTGATTCCAGCCGCCACTCACTTTCAGATGGTAATGAGTGGCAATTAGAAGCCAATGTGTCCTAATCACAAGTCATTTAACTGAACTTGGCTCATTTGCCATATGTGTGCACGGACTCACACCGCCAAACACACATGAATACACACATCTGCTAGATCACAGTAAAGTGTCGTCTTTGTGTTTGGAACTTGCTGTGTGTTTGTGTGTGTGTATGAAAATGAGAGGGAGATTTTGTGTCAGTGAGTGTGAGAAAGACATAAAGAAAGAGATCATTTCCAGGTAATGATTGGGTGGAGATTTTATGCCTGAATGAACGAGTGACAGAAATGGCTTTATACATGATGGGTAGGAGGGTCAAATAGATTGACAAATGTGTGAAACAGGTGTCTGTGTGTTTCTGTGTCTATTTGTTGAGTCATTATGTGGAATAAAATGCTTACTCTTTACATTTGGTTGCGCAGAAAATTTGACAAGCTACACACTGCAGGCGGACACATAGTGCGCACCACGTTGAACCTGCTTCTTGAAATGTAAAACATTTACTCAAATCCACTGAGATGCACACTTTATGTGCATAAGTGAACTTTATAACACTTGTTTATAATTTTTGTGATGGCTTGCATTGTTTTTTTGTCAGATCATGGTGTCTTTATGTGAGCATGGTGCTCTGCTATTATGTCTGGTGTTATGGCAGACGAGAATGTAAAGCGGTAACGTGACTGAAGAGACATCCAGTTTTTAAATCATGCTGCGTCAGCTATTAATTCAGTTACAACACCACAACAGTAACAAGCTATCAGTGCTAATGGGCACTAAAAGTTTCATTATATACCCTTGCATGTGCCACTGCAGCCCAGACTGCAAATTCTGATTCGCATGTAATGCTAACATGCCATAAATAAACACAGACATTTGTTATAGTAATGTTAACAGAATGTACATAAAAATATGTACCTATTCCAGCTGGTAGAATTTTCATGGCAAAAAAAAGACAGTAAAAATCGTATGAATTACTGCTTAATGAACGTTTGTTTCACGCATGCCTCTGAAACCACTCGGTCCAATCAGGGTCACGGTAGGCATGTTAATGAACACAGATTTTCTTTTTCTTTTTTGTGGCATGACTTTGAATTTCAATTTGAAATATGTTTGGTGCCTGCATGTGGTAAAATTATTTCACCCCAAACCAAAATCCTTATTTGTGAGTACATTTGCTGTTTAGACTTAGCCATGTAGTGGCGGTGCCTCAGCCTAACTAAGCAGTGAGTAAAAGTGAAACTGAAGTGTAAAAGAAAAGAATGTCTAAAAGCAAAACTCACGTGTGGTATTCCTACTTCAGTCTCTTTGGTGAAAGTCTTGTGACTTTTGTCACCGCTGTATGCCTCCTAGTGTGGATTCTGTTGTTTAGCACTACAGTTTGTGCCCATGAAGACAAATCAGTTGATAAAATGTTGTGACTGTTGTGCGAACTGCTTCTGGAGAAGTCCAGACAATGCTGTTCCTGCAACTTTCACCAGTTTGTCCCTTAGGATCTTCAGCTACTCCCATGTCAAAGTTAAGCTTAATCTCTCTAGAGGGTCCCGGGCTGACCTAGAGTTCCTTTCCCAGTTAGCTGTCTGGTAGTTCTCCAGCAAGAAGCATCCAAATAAGGTGCCAGAACCACATCAGCAAGCCGCAACATTCAGCATATTCACTAGATGCTTTACTGCTTGCCTTTATGTCTGATGTGGTAACACAAAAATGTTATTTGCTCTGGGATAATGAAAATGATGCAAACCCCTCTTTGCTGCATTCACACCAGACTGCTGTTGCGAGTTAATCCATGGTTTTCTCTTTTTCTACTAAAAGCTACCTATGAGCTTGACAGAAAGGAACCAGTGTTGTTCAAAAATGCAGCAGTATAATAAAAATCTACGAAGTGTGGGATCGAACGAGGTGAGCTGGAAAAGAATGACAAAAAGCCATTGATGAGAGCTATGAGGGGCACCAAAAAAAAGTGTGAGAAAAATGGTTTTAAAAAGGTATGGAGCAGTGGGTGGGGATGGGGGCAGATCAAGAGATTGAGCTGTCTTGTTGAACTGTGCGGTGTGCTCAGACCTTTTCAGCTTTTCCTTTTTATCGTCCTCTATTCACGAGTGCACCAAGTACACATGCATGCACTCGAGATAAAGGACACATTCACATACAGTATACTGCCATTAAGGGGATCAATGAAGATTTTTTTTGTCAGAGAACACTCCACCATGTGTTATCATGTATTTTTATTGATTAGTGTACAGTCCTGTCTTTCTTAGTCTGTTGTTTGTACACTTGAATCTGCAGTTCATGTATAAAGAGTGAAAAAAAATGTCACTGGTAGCATACACTATTTCACAATCTTTCTTCAAGTCCCAGTCATAATTTAGTTTATATATGTATAGCTATCAAAACATTTTAGATCTTCAGGGGATTGCTCTTGTTTGCCACTTTGCAGCATTTGTTGATCCTTGTGTTCAGACATTAGAGTCTTTGTGACCCTGTTTCTGTGCTTACCGTCTTTATTTTGAAGTGGCTAATCAATACCAATCTTCTGAATGACCAAGATAGTCCCAGTGCCTGAATGAGAGAATGTGACAGGCAGAGGAAGATAAATAGAGGGCGAGAGGACTAAAGCCATCCTACAAACTTGTGTTACGCTGTCGGGTCGATAAGGTGCTGTATGGCTCAATAACCATGTGAAAAAGGGAAGCTGGCTTTGGGACTTACTTTGTCTGTGTGTTGGCTTTCGCTCTGTAATGGCTGCCAGTGTAGCTGACATGATGTAGGGTTATCTATATGCCAGGAAAATGGTGTATAAAGTAGACTAAACTCCAGGGTTATTAAATAATAACAGTCTACTATGATAGGTAAATAACGAGCATGCAGGCTAGAAATTTGAATCTGCAAACCAGTAAGATCCTCTCAGTTGTTTAATACACTCTTTCTGGGCAGATCAATGCTGTCCCTGAACTATAAATGAAAGATAAGTGAACATGCAGTAGTTCATTCACCATGGTCCCCCTGTTATCTCTTTGGTTTGATTTTACATTTTCCAAGAATGAAGGAAGACTTTTAGTCAGGGGCCTTTTGAAGGCTAAAATAAATGAGGGAGAACCAGACAATTAACAGCTCACTTTTTTAGTAGGGAATTCAAATTTGGTATGAATTTTTCTGTGTATGTTTTATTGATATTATGTAGGGCATAACAGAGGAGTGTCTCTTTCAGCTGTGGCTTAAAAAAGCCACATAACATTCAGGTAATGATTGAAATCTGGTTTTCTTGCTAAAATGGTCACTTTGCAAGCTCCTTATTAAAAAAAAAAAGAAAAAGAAAAAAGTATTTCTACTCATCTCCAAACTCTTCTCTTCTCTATCAGAGGCAGTAGAGGATTACAGAGGGGAGTTGACACTGACTGGCAGGCAGACAGCTCCTGCAGACTCTTCTTTTCCCCAGTAGAGCTTCAGGCTCAGGACAGGGATAAGCTGACAACCTGGGACACAGCCAGATAGATAGAGAGAATGCTAGGAATTGGGGTCATGTACATTCATTGGAGCACAAATGTAATGAGTTCTATTATTCAAACATTACATTCACAAATATTGTTTGGGTGAAGGTTAAAGTACAAAGTTAACAATTAATGAATTCCTATGCACATTCTAACTTTATTTGAGTTGATTTAGGGGGCAATACTACCTTAATTAATCAAAATACACTGTTTCTTGCTCCATAATTGATTATATTGAGTATATTAGGTCATGTTTACCTTTATTAGTCATCCCAGACAGCTGAATAAACACAAATTGCACCATGCCATTCAAATTCTCCCTCGTATTCGGAAAACAGCTGAGAATTTTCTCTTTTCAATTACATAGTACATTAGACCCTTTCTTACAAGTCGCTTTTTGTATTCATGCATTCAGTTATGTAATTTAAAACCAGTGCTGTATCCTGCTCTCTTCAGTGCTGCCTTTTATAATTTCCCCTTTACAAATTAAACCTTAAAAAATAACAAACTGTAGCTCTAGCTGGAAATGAATGTGTCCGGACATCCAGAGGGTCCATTACGTCATGCTAAACTGTTAGAATTGTGCATTCCAGTTAAAAATGACTCTGTATGTACCTCTATTTTTACTGGTTTTACCTCAGTGGTTGGGAGCAAAGCCCCATGTCCTCAGTTGCAAAGTGGGTGTGTGGGTATCAACAATGACTTAAGTCTGAGCCAGAAGGATATGCATTGAGCGAGAGGAATTCAATAACAGGAAAATGGCCAGTGATAGAAACAATCCCTGGAATACCAAAACCCACCCTTCACCACTGTTATTCTTGGCAAAACATTACTTTCCATTACTACTGTTTACTCCTTGTAAGGACAGGGTCAGTACAATGCACCAGAAAACTATGCCTGCCTGTCATTTCATTGATGGTCCATGACGTGGCATGTGGAGTAAAGACAAGAAATCCAGTTTAATCAGGACTAGTTGCTGTCTCTATCCTCTTTTTGACATTGCACCGGTATGTAATAACAAAAAAAAACAAAACAAACATGGTTAAACATATGGTCTGGGCTATATATGGGCAAACACTGGATGACAGGTTGAGACAGGTCTGTGCAATTAAACCACAAGCAGTATTTTAAACAGTGTCTGCAACACTGAAACTATTTCCTCTGACAAATCTGTGGTGTGGTTTGAATAGAGCAAGTTGCTGGATGCAGTGCTGGATTTCTCTCTGTCTATCTGTATGTCTGTCCAGCTGGCTCCCTGGCTGGCTGGTAGCTGTGGCTTGGCTAGTTCACCTTTATACTGGATGACTGGCTGGCTGGCTGTGGGTCAGCCTCATCTGGCTGGACATTTGGCTTGATACTTGGCTGCAGGCTAGCTTTCTGACAAGCTTTCAGGGTACATGTCTGACTGACTGAGTCGGTGTCTATTATTTCTGGCCTTTCCTTTAGCTATGTAGTAAGCTCATGACATTGGAACAGGGTCATTTGGCTGTGACAGTCAAGGAGGTGTGCTAAAACACTCCTCCAGAGTGAGCCAGGATAATACTTGCCTGCCCGCGATCCCCAGGAGTCCATTGCCAATTACAGTCTCAGGACCTCTTTGGAGAAAGTGTCTTTTCCTGTTATTCTGTTATTCACTTTTACTAGCCTAGACTAGAAAATATTTTAAAAGTTAAAGTGCTTAACAAATTTATTAGACCATGTCATAAAAACAACAAAAACCAAACAAATATTTCAAAAATCTGTCAAAAATTGTTTAAAACTAAAAATGATATTGTTATTTATTAGTCAAATGGCAAACTGAATTCATGTTTTTATACTCACATTTGAACCGGTGAACACTAGACTTATCTGAGAAGTCAGAAATTAATCAAGCATAACATTCAACCACTAAAACAATTTTTTTGTGTTAAGGAATGCAAGAAAATAACTGTAATTCGGCATCTTAATCAATGATAATGTGCTTTAATAATTTTTTCTACTTTCTTGTAAAACAGTAAATTTGAAAATTAATGGATGATAATAACAACAATAATTATATTTTAGCATTAAAAATATAATTTCAATTAAAGAGCTTGCGCATACTGGTGGATTAACTATTACAGAAAGATTAAAAAATGATTTTGGTAATTACCAACACTGTTAATTTAGGGCAGGTGTGGCATAAACCTTCTATTGTCTATACTATTTCTGAATGCTTCTATTGTTGGTGTGTGTGTGTGTGTGTGTGTGTGTGTGTGTGTGTGTGTGTGTAATAAATAAATAAATAAATAAAATTATACACACACACACACGCGTTTTTGGGAATGACTTCTGAAAGATGAAAAATGTATATGTTATGTGTACATGTGCATGGAGCCTGGGAGCTGCCATAGGGAGGAAAAAATTAGCTGGTAGAAGAGAAGACCATTCATGTGTGAAGTGATTTTGCTGACACGACTGTGAAGGAATGAAGTTATTTATAATTTTTGTAGTATCTGTAGTATCAACGTTGTAGATGGTTAGCTGGCTGCATTTATAGAGATGCCTCTTCTTGTTGAAAATTAAGTTGCAGCTCATTGTCCACCATGCTGCGGCTACAAAGAGTGGCCATTTGTGTTTTAACAATGTTTTGCTCATGCTCATGCTCATGCTCATGCTCATGCTCATACAGGTCCTCTTATTATTGTGTGCGCACAAGTTAACCAGAATGGGAATAAATTATGTCTCGTGGTCACAATAAATCAAAATGTGGGAACAAATATGTCAAAACAAGACAAAAGAATGATCAGAAAATTGTAATTTAGTAAAATATGGCTTAATAAATGGCTGCTCCTAGGCTCTACTTTCTATTATTTTTGTGTCTTGAAGTTCATAGCTGTATATTTGTGTGCATTTAGTAAGGCATTTGTGTGTCAGAATGTTTTTGTGGGTGCTGCAGCTCAGTCTCATGTTTTTGCAAGTGTGTTCAACAGTGTGTGACTGTGTAGCAGGCCAGCCGATGAGCTATGACACAGATAAATGAGGTCAATGTAAGGTTTCACCGTGGCCAGGCCAGGTCCAATTCTCTGACACTATCGTCTAATATTAGCTGCCAGAGTGCAAAGACTAACAGGGCCTAGTGTCATGCCTGCTATGGGTATAGATAGTGTTTAGAGTGAGCCATGCTTGTACACACTCATGCTAATGTGCAATAAGGCCGTCATGCACATGGAGTGACAATACATACCTGATGTCCATGCAGAAGCTGCATACTCTTATCAATCTCAGACATTAACGGCCTTATATGCAGCTTACATAATATCATCATATTAGCTGAAAATATGTGCACGAACATACAGCGCACACTTGGTGCATCTGTGCTATAGCCAGGGTACACACCTATCCGCAGGGACTTGCCCAGGGGAAATACCTGTGGTAGGAGAAGAAAGTTTCCCTAATGGGAAATTACTAGGCATCCTCATCAGACCAAAATAACTCTGTTTTCTGTACATTCCCTAACCTTGACTGCTCCTAAGGGAACTTTGTAACTTCCCTCTTATGGGAACTCTGTTACATCTGGTAATACATACACCCATGTACATTATTTAAAAATACTTAGTACTGTTTGCAGTATGTCTGCAGGGCTTGAATTTCATTGTAATATTGCAGGTATTGTGCATAATTTAATTGACTTGGGCCAATCTAATGCTGGAAGTTCCCGCACACAGTTACAGCAAGCAGTTAATGTTCACCTCAGTGCTTTTATTGGTGCAGAAGGACTGGCTGGAAGTGCTGCAGAGATGGACCAACATCCAACCTGGACAACACCTGGTGTGCTCGTTCTCCCTTTCTCTGTGAGAGTGCAGACTAGTGTTACTAGTTGCTTTTCTAACCTTCAGTCTTCGTCTCTGACCCACATATTATTCCTAGCTGCTCACTCTAACATAGTGGGCTAGAACCTGCCCTGATCCCCCACCCCCTTAAATGCTCCCCTCTCTCTGTGGGAACCATTTAAGGGGGAAATCTCCTCTTAAATGGTGTGTTGCTCCAAATATGAATTTCAGGCCCTGGCCTGTTGTTTAATGGTCAGAGATTCTACAAGAGTACCTAAACCACAGTTGATATGAATGTGGAAGCTTCAACCTGGGCCTGGCAGAGAGATCCCTTTAAAAGTATATATGTTAAGGGCTTCTTCGTGTTGAGGTTTTATTGCAAATGTTAACTTGTTTTAGTCATAGGTGTAAGCTGTGATATTCTTTACATTTAGTAATGTAGGTGTTGTGAAGAGCTATAAGATCATAACAGTAATTAAGAGCCTTGGAAATAAATTGACTGAGCTTAACTTTCATTGTCTGCTGTTGACACTGCTACTGTGCTCTCCACTATTTTGCTCTGATAGCATGCCCCGTTAATGCCACAGCAGGGCAGCACTGTTAAAACAATTTTTGCTTTATCTGTTATAGTGCTCTGTTAGCTATAGTGTGTGTTTGGTAATATGTTCTGAAAGTTCAGAAATAATATTTCCAACAGTGCTTGAAGATATTTTAGATTGTGTGTGGGTTCCTACTACGCCTGCCTGTCAGATGAGTAGTGTTCACCACTAACTTAACTGTGGAACTCCCCTTCTCCTCTCAGACCTTTCACCTCCAATTAGCCTCAAAATCCAGCAACAGTCTTTTCGAGAGTAAAAGATGCTTTCCCCTCTCCCTCTCGAGTGCTTTGGTTTTGGAGACCAGCGCCCAGTCAGCTCGGTTTAGTGCTACATGATGTGCCATTAGCTTTCCCAGCTATTTGCCCTCGCACCATCTCTAGCTGGGCTGCTTGAGATAAAGCTGAGTGCATTTGCAACCTGACAGAGCACCTCACCTAACTGTTGAAAGGGTGGTGGTGAGAGCACTGAGGTAGTGTACACCTTTTAAGAGGCATTTCATGGATACCATTTACACTCTTGCTTACTTAAAGCAAGAGGACTGGTGTGGAGGGAGAGGGAAGAGAATCTGTGTCCATTTGGGTCATCATTGGAGTTAAAGCATGCAAAATGCATGTTGTTTCAGGACATTGAACTTGAACAAAATACACCTGTCAAAACAGCTATTTCAGATAAGGGCATAACAGTTACAAACATCCATGGTCTGGAGTTGCAATTCTGTCTGTTCAGCTCTTGTTATGATAATATAAAGACAACAATAGCATGTTTTAGATATAAGATGTTGTAAAAGGTAAGTGAAGTAAAAGCAGCGCAGTGCGTGAAAGAGACACACTGTCATAGCACAGAAACAGAAGAACTGGTTCATCACGGCAGATAACTGCATGGACATGACTGGTATGTTAACTAGATGCTAACTACATTATCTGGTGAAATGCACAGTTTAACTGAGAAATGACATGTTATGTGGCTATATGACATGGCAAATGTTTACGGGGTCAGTCAGGAAGGTATGATCCATTTCTACAGAGCTGTCATAGAGAGCATGCTTACTTTCTCCCTCCTGACTTGGTATGGTAATACAACAATCAGGACAAACATCAGCTTTAAAAGCTAGTATGTAGAGCCTCCAACATCATTGTTTGAGGTCTGCCTTCCATAGCTTCACACTATACCATCAGAATCACCAGGAAGGCTAGAAGCATAATTTCTGACCCCTCCCACCTGGCACATCACCTGTTTAATCTTCTCCCATCAGGCAAAACTTACAGGAGTATCACTAGCAGAGCATCAGGCTTCAGGGACAGTACCTACCTCCAAGCTATTGGGCACTGAAATATGCACTGAATCTCTTTGTAAATTCAGTTTATCTAAATCATGTTGTGATCATAAAATGTGAATGTTTTATGCACTGAAACTATACGTCTGTATCATGCATTTACAATATGAACCTTTTGTGCGCTGAGCTGTTCCCTTCTGCAGTCTGGGCTGTACGTCCTTGCACTGAAACATACTTTAACGATAGGTAAACCTCCTGTACTCTGATACACTGCACTACTTTTATAAGTTTGATCTGTTACATGTACTTTTGTATTTTGTATTATGTTGTGCTGTGTTGTGTGTTGTTGGGTGTGTCTTGTGGTTATATGTGAGCACACCAAGACAAATTCCTATCAGCTGTGTTGTTGAAATGGCTCCAATAAACTTGGACAAATAATTCACAAGCAGCATGAAAGGAGAAGCTAGAGAGGAGGTGGGTTGTAAAGTGGCTTGCAGTGCACAACAACTGTTTTAAGGCTGAAGCAACATAAATGGCACACAACCATATGAGATTAGCCAGTTGAATAAAGCTGAGCTCAGCTGATGTGTGCTGAGCAGAAAGTAACAGGTTAATGACAACATTACTCAGTTCATGACTTAACTGAACCGCACTTGTTGTAATGGCCACTGTTGAACGCTATTTTGTTTAGTGTGCTTTTGCATACAAGGCTTTCCTATTTCTTGAACTTGTTGAAAAACAGAGATAAAACCACTTGGAAACTTCACAGGGTCTCTCTTCGTGGATATGAAACAAAGCAGGAAGAGGGCAAAAGGTCTCCTGGTCTCCTGAAGGAAACCCAGCATCAACATTGATGCACACACTGCTAAATTTATTTGCTCAGGTAGACCTGAAATTCATGATTTGGTCTTGAACTGGGTGACCCTCAATCACAACAATTCACTGAGTATCAGCTAACATCTGCAGATACCATCCTGGTTGAGTTCCTGCAGCATAAATTAGAACTGTGATTATCTGGTTTGAACTTTTCAGTGCTTATCATGATGCTTATGAGATATTAAAAACAGGACTCTCTGTGTGTGTGTGTGTGTGTGTGTGTGTGTGTGTGTGTGTGTGTTTGTTTCACCTTCCCATGATTCAGTTTCCTAATATGTTCTCTCCTCTTGGTTTGTATCACA
>VUQS01021071.1:0-15078 GCA_015108495.1 Heterochromis multidens | reverse complement strand
AGGGCTCTCTGTGTGTGTGTGTGTGTGTGTGTGTGTGTGTGTGTGTGTGTGTGTGTGTGTGTGTGTTTGTTTCACCTTCCCATGATTCAGTTTCCTAATATGTTCTCTCCTCTTGGTTTGTATCACACACATTGTCTGATGTGTAATGACAGCTATTCATAGCTATTGCTTTAGATTGCAAGACGTGAGAAAATCACATGTGAAAGACAAACATAGCATATGTTGTTTTTGGATAGAAGGTGGGTGTTTTATTTTGAGGAGTTGAGCTGTACATTTAAGGTTCAAGGAGGTTAAAATATGAGTCAGCTGTCTTGCACCATGGTTGCTAGTGCTGACTGCTTGTGTTTGGTGTGTTGTCTTGGTAATGTCAATATATTGATAGTAAGGGAAATACAGATGTCAGGGATACTTAAGAAAAGGCTTAAGTACTTGCAGTATCCTACTCTATGTCAGTTGTTATATTTAGAAAAGGTGTAACACAGCCTTTACCTATTATTTGTATGCTATTCTGTATATTGTAAGCATTAACAATCCTACTAACTGTACAGCATGTGAGCTTGAATGTGTGTTTTTAACACACATTGCCAGTGTGAGTATGTTTGACTTCCTATCTACTGACCTGTAACAAGTCCAGGCCTTATCAGTATGACCCACAGGTTATCTGTATTTTATAAAAGTTTCTCTTGGATGTGGTGTTGCATCTACAGTTTTTGAATGATCAGTGTAAAACTGGACACATCCACAACTCAAAAGGTTCATGTTTCAAAAGTGTACTTTCATTCCCCAAAATCATAACATAGAAACTCCAGTCCCCTCTCCCAGCCTATGATCTAATTCTCAGAAAAATTGCACAAGGCTGCTAAGAAGCTGCTGGATTTGCAGGTTTCTGTTTGAACTTTTTGCATAGGTCTTTCTCGGTCCTAAGTGTGTTTTCCAAGTGCAACACATGATTGGAGTCCACCAATAGTAATACTACTCCCTCCCATCTGCTCCAGCTTTGGAAAAGAGATTTGTAGGGTTTATATTGTTGTTGTTTACTTCTAATCTTTTAAAACTGAGGCACAGTTTCATAATGCCTCGTAAAAGTAGTAAGCTTGTGTCCTGGGCTCATTTAAATGGATTTCTGTTTGTAAACCCCACAAGATGGAAAAAAGGTTTTGACCAGATACGCCTCAGATCAGTTTGTGTAGTTTTCTGTTAAAATTAGCACACAGTGTGCACATGTTGAGAGATTTGTAACTGGCATTATACCTCTACCAAGTATAATCCAGATCAATTGCTTCTAACCTGAGAGCATATGTTGAATACATAATTTTGGGGTAAAGTGTGAAGTATGAAGGTCATAAGCAATTTTTCTCTGTAAAACAGATAAACAAGAGACACAGAGTTTCCCATGATTTTGTCATGATTTAGCATTTGGAAAATCACACAAATTTTAAAATTTACATTTTTAAATTCAGTGTATGTACCACAGTATATCTGTGGCACCTCTTGTATAGACATGTAACTGAATGCCATTTTAGTTTTGTCCCAGAGTAGAATGATTCATGACAGATTATCAACATTTGTGCATGACTCAGAATGAGGTGGATCTGCCGAAAATACTGTATGTCTGTGTCTGACTACCTGAAGTTTAATTAAGGATTACAAAGGTTTGCTTTAGGTGCTGAGCAAAGGCTGCTGAAGTTAAATGAATTGTGTTGCTCAAAAATAAATGACTGGTTAATTGTAGTAACTGATATTTAGAATTAATCATTGTTTAACAAAAAGAAACACGTAAAACAAAAATATATTTACTTAATAGGAAATTTTGATATAAAACATAAACTAAATATTCCTGTAATAATTAAATGAAATCTGTTCTTAAAATTATATGCACCAGTGGTTAACTTTGGATGGTTTCCTGTTTTGTTAGATTTCCAGAAAAGATTTGATTCCTTTGAACAGATATGTTTGCTGTTCATAGTCCTGCAAGAGCTAACTGGCATCTGAATTCCCTGAGAGCTATTTTTAGTTTTTCCAATATTTGCAGATGCTGCTTTCTGTGAAAACTTCGAAGATCACAAATCAATTGTCCAGATCATTCTTTAACATTGCAGGTAAAGTGAAAGGTTTAAAAATCTGGTCTTGCACAGAACATCATAGTGAAAAAAAAGAAAAACAAAGCAGAAAAACAAGCAGAAAAAAACCCTGCTATTTTCCAAAAAATATCTCAGAAACATTTTGCAGTTCTATAGCAAGACGAGCATTATGAGCACAAAATTTATTGTAATGATGCCTTTCAATCCCCGTGGATATTCCTAATCCTTTAAATTGATCCTTTAATTTGTGCTCTGCTAAAAAGCTCAGGATAAGCTATTCTTAAAATATGCAATACCACATAGTAAAAACACTTTGAATTCATAATCAGCTATTTTACAAGCTGACATATCACATAACACATTCACATAGATGAGACACGAGGGTATTTTTTAGCAGTTAGTGGACACCCACTGAGGCAATGGGGAGCTTGATTTTTAATATTTAGGATGATCTGGATACTGTTATAACATAATTATGCCCACTATCCTGTCTAATGCAAAGCACCAGGGAAACAGCATTTCAGTCAGTCAAGTGGTTGGCTGTTGTACTCTCCTTCATTGCGGGAATCACTCAATTATTAAACCAACTTATGGACTTGTGATCTTGTGCTTGTATCTATGCACACAGAACTGGTTAGCTCTGAGTGTGTGTGTGTCTGTTGAGGTGGGCTAAAAGGAACTGCAGTAATTTCACAGAGAAGAAGAACTGTGCGCCTGCCCCACTTTCAGTCTTTTAATCATGTATAGACACTTGGGGCACTCCTCTGAGTGTGTGTGTGTGTATGTGTGTGTGTGTGTCTGTGTGTGTCTGTGTGTTTGTACGGTACTCATGTTAAGCGAAGTGTGAGAGAGGTACAGTATGTGTCATGGGGGAATGCACTTAGAATTCCCTGACCTAAGACAACCCTGTGTGTGTGTGTGTGTGTGTGTGTGTTTCTATGTGTCTTTATTTTTTCTAATGCATGCATTTTTTCTGCATAGAAAGGCAGAAGCAGTCACTACTGAAACACTGTCCTCATTTAAACTTTTGGGCTGCAGTACTGGCAGTGATTTACTATATTTTATTTTGTGAGATTTTAATGTACTCTAAAAGTACTGAGAGAATACATCAGCTAAATACAGTAGCTACAGAAATACTGTAAACGTTGAGGATGTCTTAACATGCCCACACCTTTTGTGTTTTTAAAAAACACGCAAAACAGAGATATAATGAAGAAAATTCACCATTTGTACATTTTCTGAAGCCCTTCTTTCATATTTAACAGGGGCCATTAACAGCTAACTACAAATCCCTAAGGGGTGTGTGTGTTTGAGTGAGTGCACATTGGCCCCTCCAACTATGTAATCTCAGCATGACCTTGTGCAGTTTGTAGCCCCACGGTGCCCATCCCTCTGACTAACGCCCAGTGTAACAAGCTGCCACAAGCAACTGTACTGTTGTACTTTACAAGACCATAGTATAATACTGTCTGTAGCTGGGCTGCAAGTTTCCACATGCCTCCCCTGTTGGTGAAGTATTTGTGATATATAAATTAATAGCAAAAGATGATACAATATTATGGAATTGAAATTTTACCATGTCAGCTCATGATAGCTGACCTCTTTAAAAAAATAGTGCAGTATTTAGTCCTCACTCTGTGAAGGTCTTTAATGGAAAGGGAACTTATGGATCAAAGTTCCCACAGTGAAAGAGGAATTAAGGACAGGGGTCAGGGCCTAACAATATGCAATCAATTTGCAAGAACATGTTGAACTTTAAACCAAACATTTGTGCATCTGCTTCCCTCTAGGTACTCTACATGGAATTAAAGAAGTTTTGAAAGCAAAACATTTTACTTACTGTATTCATACTGTAATTTTATTAATTTACTACTGTTATTATAGTTTTCTCTAGTGTGTAATTGCAGGGCTGAGGAAATGCCACACTAAGACATGTTTGAGCTTAGCCCTTGGAGCCTGGAGAGCAGCACTGTACATCTCCCGCCCATCAATTATTGACAGTTTGTCTCACTATGGAATGCTAAGAGGCAGGCAGGGTGTGGCCCTGACAGTGTTCGCTACTCTGACCCTTTGACTTTGGTTATATAATTGAGTGTCACCCTTTTGTAGAGGTGAGCGGGAACAGCTTTTTATGACGTGTCATAGGACAAACATAACTTTGACAATGACATAACCTAAAGTCACAAGAAGCAACTGTGCTGACCTGAAATGTCACATTACTGTTTCAGTTATGTTGAGTTCCATATTTAAGCTCCTAAAGGAGGGAGTGTTTTTATGGCTTTTCCCTGGGCCTGTGTTTTTGATGATTTTGCAGGTGTGAACGCACATAATGCATGATAAAAATACACACATCACTTGCAGTCAAGGTTAAACAAAGATAACTGGACCTTATTTGGGTTAAGGGCAGTGCAGTATACTGGAAGTGAGCCATGACCTTCCACGCACTCACACGTGCTCACACATTGCTCTCTCTCTCTCTCTCTCTCACACACACACACACAGTACACACACACATAGTACACACACCTGTCAGTGTTGGCATCTGCTCAGTCCTCTTTCTTGTAGTCTCTCTGTTCCTTTGTTCTCTCTGTCTTGGTCATTTCAAGGGACAGCTGGTGGGGCAGTGTGAGCACCTGTACTTCTTTATGTGTGTGGTTAGGCTTATCAGTGAGGCTAGGAGGATGTATCTGCAGTGTCCTGGCCAAGTTTCTGTGCATCAGCATGTGTGTGTGTGTGTGTGTTTAGTCTGTGTTAAGTGAGCACATAAGCACCTGTGCTGCCAGCAGGAACCTGCCACAGCCGTAGTGCTTCCTGACGTATGCTGGTGACTTCCTAAGGTCATGCTGTGAACCCCATAATAACTATTATCTTCTTAAAGTTGAGCACACACCTTAGCGTCAAGAGAAGGATAGTAAAGTATTTGATGCATGACAGATAATTCCAAATATGTGCACAATTAATTTTAACCAACATGTTTTCTTTGTTCAAACTTTGCTTTGACAGTGTCAAACAGTTTGTTTTTTTTTAATTAGAAAAAAAAAAAGAAATGCTGTTTACTAGCTCACTTTTACTGTGTGAGTGTCAGCACAATGTCAGCACTACCCTGAGGGCAGGTCACGTGCACACTCTTCTGGTGTTCATGTGAAGCCAGCTATACGATCAAAGAAAAAACGGCATGATTTTGGGTCATTTGTAAGATTGTCTTTTTTTTAAGGATGATTCTTTTTTTCCAGAAACAACTTAAACTTAGTCAGCATACAAAATAGTTTCAAATAAGAATAAAGCAGTTGCTAAATTAAAAGATTTAATACTGCCTGCAGGCCTTCATAATAAGATGTGTGTTTTTCTCCTTAAAGTTTATCTCAGCCAATAGCTGTTCTTGTCAGCAGCTGTGTTTGACCCAGTTTCCATTCAACTCTCAGACAAACATGCAAATAAAGTGTATGTAGTGTAGTTTTGCATGAGTATCCTGTGGTGCATGATGTGCTTATGACATGCATTACACCAGACTCATTTTCCTTATCATTTTCTGCAGCCTTGTCTCTTACAAATTAAGTTCCCATACAACTATACAGCTTCTCAATTACATTTCAGCGGAAATCTTTTCTTTTGAGTTAAGTTTGTTTGTCATACAGTATTGTGTAAAAGTCTGGAGGTACCCCTCCTTTATATTTTGGATCCAAGGAGCCAGACTTTGGTGTAAATACAGTGGTCTTGAGCAATAGTTCTCCAGGCTTTCTGAAGGTCTTTCAAAGCTTTTCTTTGGACATTGGCTGCTTTCTCACTCATTTTCTGTCCAGTCCTTGTTCCTGGCCATTTTCAGAGGAATGTTTGTTTTGTTTGTTAAGCCACTTAACACTGACCTAAACACTACCTAAGTCAAGGGAGGAATCAGTGTTGAGCCCAGATATAACTTAGCAAAGAACTAATTTTAAATTGTATCTTTAGGCACTTTGTTAATTGCAGCCTTTTGCAAAAACACATAATTTGTTCCCAAATTATTGAACTTTTTAAATAAAAATAGACCTCAAAGCTGAGTGGTAAGGACACTCTTTCTGCTCCAAAAGTATGTTTGAGTGGATTCATCTTGTTTTCACAGTGCTTTTACTTTTCTGGAAGATGCCACCCCAACATTTGCTCTGATTGCAGTATAGTTTCTGTCCTCAACCAGTGAACTTTAACTTTGGTTTGTATAACCAATTATAACATCAAAAAGAAACCACTCTCTTGGCACAGCTAAAAGCATGACAGACAAGAAAAAGAGTAGAGGTTGACTCATCATTCAGCACATTCTGACAGGAATGAAAGTGTGGGGGCGAGTGAGACTAAACGCTTGTGTCAAGGTGTTGAATGAGGTCTCTTGAAACCTGCTCGAGCAGCAACAGTTTGGATCCACTTTGCTCTCCTGTGGAAAAGTCCGTAATCCAGCCATTATGCATGCCGTCTCCCTCACTGTCAGATTACTGCTCGAGAGCAGGCCTGCTGCATTAATACTGTTTACTGTCCCTGTTTGCTTTATATTTAAAACATCTTTATACTTACTTTTCACTGGTTGGCTCGTTGGTTTTGAGTTGTCATTCATATCTATGTCTTCTGGGAAGCATGTTTAAGTGATGCATAGGTGATTTATGCTGTTTGAGGAGTACACCGAGCGCTCTACACTTTTCCAGAATGTATGTGCACATTTGTGGTTGGGAGCAGGAGAGAAAAACTTTGGAGGGGATCAGTGGCAGTAGATTATTACTATGCATGCGTGGGTAGTTCTTACTGTACAGTATGTCTTTTGAATGCTTGGAAAAATGTAATTGAAGGAATGCAGTGTGTGCTCATGTGGACACCTTTGAAGTTTTTTCTGTGCATGTGTGTTCCCTGTAGGTCCCCCTCCCAGCATATTCCCCTTATCCTCATATTCGGATCTTAGGGAGGCGATCAAAGCTGGGCTCCCTGCGACTCCAGCGTCTCCAGGCTCTCTGTGCTAACGTGGCTCGACTGAGCAATGCTGAGTAATTCCCTGAGGTGGCAACTTGCGCTCCCGATGTTCAACATTAGTGAACTCTGTCAGCTTCAATTACACATGTTAGCTCTTTACTTTTCCAGAATGTATGTGCTGTACCTGTGTGCCACAAGGAGAAGAGTCTTTAAATTTGTTCTTTCACTCTTCTTTTCTTTTTTTTTCTTTTTCACATTTTTCTTCTATGCAGATGCAAAGTTTGGACTGTTTCTGCTCTGGATTTTACTCCCCCCCCAACTCACATCTCTGTCTTGTGTCATAATAATGTTGTTATGTTGTGATGTGTTACCCTGGAGAATACTTGTATCAGAAGACGGGAAGGGAGTATTAAAAAAAGGAGGAGGAAGGAAGAAAAAGAGGAAGATCTTAGGGAAAAAAAAGACAAGGTATGAGGAGAATAGGAAGTAAGAAAAGAAGGATGTTGGATTTGATTTAGATTTAAATCTTTGTTAGTCTACTTTAAATTTTCTGGTTCAAGGACACAGCACCAGATAAAAATCTTTCCTGGGAACTGACAACATCAACACTGATATATAAAGTGTACTACTACTTTTTTTTTCAGCCTTTTGTAAAATACCAAACACATTGATAGGTGACCTTCTAGTAAAGTTCTTTGTTAATATTATCATCATCTCATGGCATTAATTAGCTGATATTATTTTACAAGTGGTGTAACAACATCAGGAGACACTCAATTAATGGCCCCTCCTGCGAGGGCCTAATGGAGAGGAGTTAGACATGAGCAAGTGCTTTCAACATGAGCCTCTGAAGCATTTCCCCTACCCAGCTGGTTTCTGATGATGTCTCAATATCGTGTGCTGACAAAATATGTGTGGGTACCTCTGTTATTAGTCTAAATTATGAAGAGTGTGTTAGAACATTATTTGATTATGTTAACTAGGTTTGATTGGCCGCACAGGGCCTTGGTGTTATATTGAATTTATAAGATATATTGTTATATTGTCAGATGAGATAGCAAACCATAGACAGTATAAAAGGTGGTACCGTGATGTCCCATTTTGAAGCCTTGAGATGAGCGTTTCCGTAGTCGCCATCTTGGTTGCAGAAAAACAGACATGACGAGGAGGGGTGGGTCTCAGTGTGACGTGTGCGGTTTCATCACACCACAGAAATTCACCACAGAAAATTCTTTATTTTTGAAACATTTTTTTATTCGATACCCAAAATGTGCACTGCTGTCACTACACTTAAATGTACCTCCCCAGTGATGAAAATTTACGCTCTCCCCCTCCGCATCTCTGGTTTTCCTAGACCATAGAGGGACATAAAGTGTCAGTCCAACAAATACATTTTAAATAAAACAATTTTATGTGTACTTTTTTGTGTATTTTCTTCTGAGGCTGGTTCTGCTGGAGGTCTCTGCCTCTTAAATAGGAGTTTTTCCTCCCCACCGTCGCCAAGTGCTTGCTCACATGGTATTGTCATCGCTGGTTTCTCTGCCGAAAGATATTTGTAGTCTTGACCTTAAAATATTGACTGCCTTGAGATGACTTTTTTGTGAATTTAATTAAATGGAATATGTGTCAACACTTGACAAAGTTTTTGTGGAAACGGCACACAAAGAAAGAAATTACTGTCCTTAAAGCTGCCAGACTCTGTTGACAATAATCATAATTTTATGATACAGACATAGGTAGTTGGTGGTGTACTGCTGTGTGACTTTGATGTTTTAACACATTCGTTTTAATCTGAACTAACCCTTTAGGACACAAAAGTCACAGAATGATGCAAAGAAACTATTCTAAGCAGCGATGGACTTCAGTGTTCTGATAGGTAAAATGATGGCTGTGAGAAGAGCAATACCTGCCTGTCTCCCTGATGAAAACTGCTGTCTGACAGCACTATTCTAAATATAGTGTAGAGTTAAATTAAATAAATAAATTTTCATTTGACCCCTTCCCTGCAGTACACTGCTTTGTTTCTGTGCTGGATAAATGCTTCATATCACCCCCTCTTTAAACAAACTGAACTATGCATAATTGAGTGAAAACTGTTTATTTAGTGAAACATTGAAATGAAATATTCTAATCCCAGTATATTTTAATAATGGTGCTTCTGTCATCTGACATGCTTTGACTCCTAACTGAACATTTAGCCCACTTTGTACCAATTACTGTGATGACTAGCGTCTATGTCTGCATACTGTATGAATGGTAGTGCACACATGTCTGTGTTTATCAGCAGGAAAAAGCACGATGATGAGGTACACAGAAGCACATTTGGGACGCTTTTTAGAGTGCTGCACTTTGACCTACAGTTTTAGTGCTGAGGGTTTCTAAGTGAGTTGCATAACCAAGAGTTCATATTCCTGTTACTGCCTCATTGTATGTCTGTGGCTCTTTTTCTTTCTTTCACTGCCACTGCTTTCTTTTCATTTTTAGTTTATTTAGCTTTACATGCATAATAGTTCACAAATAGCATTGCAAAAGCAAAAATATGTCATCAGTTTAGCATGTAAGAATACAAATTTTACTAATTTAAACTTGATATATAAACTGATTTACAGATTTTCACTATGAATATGGGATTTACATTCATCTGTGGGTCATTTGTGTAAACTGTTCCCCTGTAAACATTCCTTTAGTAGTATGACTTATTAAATTAAGGTTTTATGAGGAGATATAATTAACATGTGCATTACTTACTGCAGGACCTCAATGATTTGGTCATAATTCCACCTCTCACATGCAGCCAGTCAGATATAGACTAGGTTGTGGTCAAATAACCAGCTTATTGCTAGCCAGCTTGTAGCTCGTCTTGTTATGTGCAGCCAATAAACCAGCCTGCAGTGCAATCCAACACCTTTGCAAAGCTGCACTTTTCTGAGTCCTTAGAGTCTTACTCTTATGGCACATTTCAAACTAGAAAAACAGCTTGTTTATAGCAGTGTATCTTGTGCAGAATAGCCAAGTACCAGTCAATTTCGGTAGAGTTTGCTTCCAAGGCCATCTGCCTTATAATGCATTTGGATCCAGAGTTTGTGAACTTTTCTCCATTTACAAAAATACAACAAAAGCAGCACAGATAAAGATGCAGGCAACCCTGCCCACAAGGACACATGGAGCTCCTTGCTAGCCTCTTAGGAAAGATTTATTACATTTAAACATATACTGTATAGAATAAAGCATATCATGTGTGAATACCAGAGTCGAATTAACATGAAGTGTGGCAAAAATTTACAGGTGTAAAGCTTTTGTATGAAAGAATGTATGAAGTGTCATATAAAATGTTTTAAGTGCCTAGAGGGTCAACTTTACTGTGTTCTCTCGCTCTAGCAGCAGCGGTACTGCTCTGCTCCTCATAGACATATATTTACTTCTGTCTTTGTGAGGGCACTCATCAATGCACACTGCACTTCTTTTATCTTGCCTGTCATCCCGACTTTAGCCATCACAGCTAGATCACAATCTGACCTTAACCCCCAGCCCTGATCTAAACCATGTTACCTGAACCTTTAAACTTGAGCTGTTCTCAGACATGGACTGTAGCAGTGAACTTTTCTAAGCATTACCCGAGTAAGGTCACACAAGAAAGCAAATGTCCAATGCAACTGGATCGGATATTTAATGGTCTTTAACCTGCTGCTTCTTTAACCTTGTGCTCAGATTAAAGCTCATATCGGCGCTCACAAAGATATCGCTAAATTTGTTCTCTTTCACACATACACATACATGCACAATCTCTGTGCTCTCTTTGTGACAGAGGGACACTAGGCAGGAGACCAATAGAAAAACATGCTGAAAGGGGCAGTGCACAGTTTCACAGGTGCACATGGACACACACACACACGCGCACACACACACACACACACACACACACACACTTGAGCTGCCAGTATTATTGAGTGCCCTTTGCAACAGATGGAGAACTGAATCCTAGGCTGCTGAGTCAGAGGAAAATCTTGCAGTCGTAAGTGTGAGCATTTACAAACCTGTGCTTATGTGTAAACTTTTCACAATATTTAGAACACCCCCTTTTCCAAGAGGCATATAGACAAGGTGAATCCAAGTGATGAATATTTGATGATTTAGTGAGTAGAGACATTTAAACATCCTGATACAAAATTTAAAAAGGCATAAGGAAAGATGTGATCTGATGATGTAAAATGTCTAATTTGTATTTTTTTTGGCATTGTTGTATATTTTGGTTGTAGCCAGATCAGGACATGCTTTTAAGACCATTTTCTGTTTGCACAAAATGGCCATCCTCTTGCAAACTTTTTACTCTTTAGGTTACAAATACAGTAGGAAGATAACAGTTTCACATGTGTTTTGTATATTTACTATGCTAATTAAGCTGAGAATCTGATTTGTATTATAGGCAGACTAGTACTACAGCAGGTGTTTAAGCCATAGTGTAAAAAGAACTGTCCTACTTTTTTGCTGTCAGCCACAATGTGTTTGTCTCCATGTATGTGTCACTCCTTCTTCTGATAAACATATTTTTATAGCATCTAACACTGGGAAAAGGACAGCTGATATCCAGCCGCATATATTAATGGCATTGTACATTATTATAATGCATGTGCTTTTTGAAAATAAGCACATTCAAGACTGCATCTACTTTAACTGGAGATAAGTGTAACCTTGTTTTTTCATATGTAGGAAATGCATATTGAATCAAAGAGCTTGATAGTCATAAGTCAGAGGTTCTGAGGCAGATGATGAGCTGATTTGTGCATTTCACCTTTGATAATCACATATTTGCTCTTTCAAAGACACTTGGAGACCATCAAATAACATGTATGTCATTTTTTGTAAAGTTGTATTATGTCTGTTTTGTCCTGGCTTCTATGTATGTATTTGTTGTTTTTTTTGTGTACCTTTTTCTATTGCTGTGTGGGTTTCTCTGTGTATACATGACTCTACGAGATGCATGTGCACACCATGTGTTTTGCGTGTTTCATATGCCTGCATGCTTGTGTGTATGTGTTTTTTAAATTTTGTGTTAAGTTAGTACAGACAATAACATGCATGCTTTAGTATCACTTTCTGTCCCTGGAGGGGGCTGCTTGTCACATGATCAACTGACCTGATTTTGTGTTGCTGAGTCGATGAGTTGTTTTGGGGTTCAACTTAATGCTCGGTTCTGCCCTGTGACCTTGGGACATGTCTTTGTCACTGTGGTAACAGCCTCGGGGGTTACTTAAAATAAGAGAGCACACTGGATGGGAGCACTAAGTGTTTTTCTCTGTGCTTGTGCATCAAATTAGGCACTGTACCACATTTTATTTGCCTGGGGAACATTAACTCACTCCTTTTAATGAACATCCTGCAACAAAGCCATAAAGCTGGATTCACACCTGGGCGATACATGATGCAATAGCACTCTGCTTTAGGTTATGGTGGAGTGCCACTACAGTAGTTGGGAATTAAGTGCTTTGCACAGAAGGTGAAAAACAAGTATATTGGTTGTCTGAGTGTTTGATGTACGGGGATTGAAAATAGAACTTATTTCCCTGAATGGTATGCATGCAGAGTAGAAAAGGAGAAGTGTGATTCTTTTAGTATTGCGTTAGACATAGTGACTGTCAGTGAGTGCTTTCTGAGAAAAAGAATGAACCCTTTGTAGTGTAAAATTGCATTTAACATTACCAGGCTATTGTCAGGGTCTTCTCTCAGTTTGCCAGAGACATTTGGTCAAAGGGAAACATTGTCCTCTCTGGAAACTGAGCTAAGTTCATGTGCGAGAACTAAGTACCCATGATTTTTTTTGTTTAGAAAAAAAAAAAGAGGACACAAGCCTCAAACCGTGTGTCTCATGTGGGTAAACAAAGCGTGGTTGCCATGCTGATTCGGCGTCAGTATATAAATAGCATGGGTGTTTGTTCTGAATACTCTTCAGAGAGGGAGCGAGCACAACAGAAAAAGGGAAAAGCAGAGAAAGAATCACAAGAGCAGACATATACAAATGCACATGGTTTACAGACTTCAATTTAAACACAGTTTTGGATTTAACAAGTACTACAAGCATGCTGTGTGTTTGTGTGTGTGTGTGTGTGTGTGTCAGCCTTGTCAAGAAAGGCAATAGTAGCAATTACTCTGTCATAAACAACAACATATCAGCAATTTTCCTGTTCAAATTTGCACACCCACTCCTTCTTAACACAGAAGGCAAGTGGAGTTTTATTGTAATAGCAGCATCATCCTGCACTTCACTAATAGTTATTTTATTATTTCATGTAATTTTTTTGTTATTTTATTAACTTAGATTCTGTCAAGCTCATTTTTATAGTTGACTTATTATGCTCGTTTCCAGCTTCATATTCATGCCCCTCATAAACAAGGGGGCTACTAAGGCTACCGTATGACCATACTATGGAAATCTCTTCTCTATGACATCTTAATGCTCCAGGAGCAGCAGCGTTTCCAAACAAAACTGAAGTAATTAAGTGGAAAATAATACTCGATGGTTAATACTGATTATTGCAAAGCATTGAATCTGGTTATTATGCTGCAATAATTGAGCTAGAATAAGCAATAATAGAGACCTAAATAATCATACAAGGGAGGTAATATTGCCTGCTGATGTGTAGAAGAGAGCGATCAATGCCTCTCTGTCTATGTTTTCCTGTAGGGAATGGTGACCACACCTACAGACAGACAGACGTGAATAGACGGCGCAGACATCTTCTCCCTTCCCTTTCATTGGTGGAGAGATCAAGGCTTCACATCAGGAACTACAGCTGCAATCAGTTGTCAGCTCTCAACTGAGCAGAAGGCTCCACCTACTCCGCCAAAGTAGCCCTGCCTCCTATTCTCAGGTAAGATTCAAAGAGGATGGAGTTGGGGGCTTTTAACATTTATCAGGCAGATTCTGGTACAGTTGACCAGTCTTTTGTGATAATTGTTATGAGAGTTTAATATGAATACACAAACAAAGCTACTATTAAAATCCAGTAACACCTATGGTGCCTTCTCTATATATGGATATGGATGCATCAGGTCCTAATGGGTTAAATCCATCTGCTGTATTCAAGCTGTCAAGAGATCATTTGTAGAGGAGGCATATATTTTTATGCCAGATCAGTGGTAACCATGGAATCATACATGGTAACATATAAGCACTGCTTATTTTTTTACAGCATAAGGGTTATGGTTATTGACTAGTTAAACACAGTCACCATACAGTAACTTTTACTTCATGAGATTACAATATGAAGACGTTGAAGCTCCAGCAACACTTTAGGTAAGAGTATAAAGAACAACTTAATTTCTTCCCCCCTATTGCTTATTATAGATAACATTTTAAATAGGGTACAAATAGAGTAAAAAAAATACAAAATAACCAATCATACACCTTCTCATGTGGGTCATTGTCCCTGGCAGTAGGGAATGTTCAATGGAAAACTTGGGCAGTATCTTATACAACCATAAGCTGAAAAAGTGATATTACAGTTAGGGTCCATCCAGCCATCCATTTTCTTCCGCTTATCCGGGGCCGGGTTGTGGGGGCCTAAGCAGAGAAGCCCAGACCTCCCTCACCCCGGCCACCTCCTCCAGCTTATCCGGGGGAACACCGAGGCATTCCCAGGCCAGCCGAGAGATATAATCTCTCCAGCGTGTCCTGGGTCTGCCCCGGGGCCTCCTCCTGGTGGGACATGCCCAGAACACCTCCCCCAGAAGGCGCCCAGGACGCCTGTTAGGGTTGTAAAAAAAATTGATACTCAGGTATTAATTGATACTAAAATTAATATCGAATTAAGATACTAATTTCCAACAATATCGATGCAAACAGTGCTCTCTTGGTCTCCTCTAGCTGACGCACAACTTCACACAGCACTGCTGCAGACAGTCAGGCACGCAGCTCCTCCCCTCACTAACAGCTGAAGTAGTTAACGTTCATAACACTGAACAACAATTTAGGAGGCATTTCAGAGGTCAGTAAAGCTCCCATTTCAACAACACTGAAGTATTAAACCGTAATCATAAATGTTAACCCGGCTGGTGCACACGTTAACATTAG
>VUQS01021068.1:0-24284 GCA_015108495.1 Heterochromis multidens | reverse complement strand
TTCTGGAGACAGACACCCTCTCTATTTTTAAGATTAGGCTTAAAACTTTCCTTTTTGATAAAGCTTATAGTTAGGGCTGGATCAGGTGACCCTGAATCCTCCCTTAGTTATGCTGCAATAGGCCTAGGCTGCTGGGGGTTTCCCATGATGCACTGAGTGTTTCTCTTTCTCTCACCGTGTTTTTACACCTCTCTGCATTTAATGAGCTACTATTAATCTCTGGCTCTCTTCCACAGCATGTCTTTCTCCCTTCACCCCCAACCGGTCGCGGCGGATGGCTGCCCCTCCCTGAGCCTGGTTCCGCTGGAGGTTTCTTCCTGTTAAAAGGGAGTTTTTCCTTCCCACTGTTGCCAAGTGCTTGCTCATAGGGGGTCGTTTGATTGTTGGGTTTTCTCTGTATTATTGTTGGGTCTTTACCCTACAATATAAAGTGCCTTGAGGCGACTTTTGTTGTGATTTGGCGCTATATAAATAAAATTGAATTGAATTGAATTGAATTGAAAGTAGCATATATAGAAAGCTGTGAAGTTGGGGTATTTTACCATGAGAGTCTTTAGGAGTTTATAACTTCTGGAGCCAGCCTCAAGCAACTGTTAAAGGAACTGCAGTTTTGACACTTCTACAAATTAAAGTTTTTCAGCTCCAGAGGTTGCTGCTTGCTCAAATCACATACTTCCATTCTTACACTCACTATTTTCAGCACATGACTTGAGACTGCCAAATAAGGGTACAAAATACTAGTGTAACAATCATGATTAAACCTTGCAATCAGTAAGTGTCACTAACCTGTCAAAACTCATGCACTACACGAGTAAGTACATGGTGTGCATAGTATACTACATAAAAATGTATTCATTAATATAAATGAACTTGTTACCATAGTCCTCAGGCTTGCTTCACACTCCCAGACGTCCACAACCAGCTCTTCCTGGAAGAGGGTCTGTGACCAGCCATTATTGCTGTAAAGATGTACAAAGAAAAGAAAAGAAAAAAAGCCACTAGCATTAAATTACACAGGGTACCTACAGTTTCTATAATACTAGTTGATGCATGTTCCTGCATGTAAAGGTCCCCTTGAAAAGAAACAGTGCTATGCATACCCCCACCCACCACCCCAGCATACACACACACACACACACACACACACACACACACACACACACACACACACACACACACAGCCCACCATTCCCCACCTTTTCTTTTGAATGACATCAACCATTTTATTAACACCTTTATTAACACCTGCAAGTAACCTGATCTCTAACAATTGCAAATAGTTCAGATAAACATGTATCTGAAGGTTTGAACCTTTTCTTTGGATGCCTGGATGTATTTGCAGTTGAACCGTTAGAGGGATTAGAGGGAAACTTGACCTGACTTCAGAAGGTTTTGTAACTCCATCTATAAAAAGCTAAAATCTTACATGATTTCAATTTGTTCACTACCCACTCATCTATTTGTGCACCTTTGGAGGGCTACTGCCAAACTTGGATCACTTCCTGGGTCCTGTTCCATTACTTTTAGGGCCTACCTGTGATTTCAGCTAGAGCTAGAGTCAACTTGCTCAACATGCACATGTTGTGTCTAGGATCATCATGTACTAGACATGTACTACATCATGTACTCTGTCTAGGATCATCAGTAGTGATGTCATTGACCCAGACAACAAATAGTAGTCTCTAGCCCAAAGGCAGTGCATCAAATGAGGAGCATGCTTGGTTTGTCCCTCAGGGTCAAACTGTCAAAGTGGAGTTCTACTGTGATGTGCCAAGACAACTGAGGAAGATGTCACATTATTGTCTCCACAAAAACACTTCTGTTATGTTTTGTGAGAACAAAAAGCACTTGAATTGTGACACGTGCCACCAAGCACCTGCAGCATGCAACACATTAAAGGAAAGGAGTGTTGTGGCCACACCTACACAGCAGTCCCTCTCCACTTTCACTGTTTATTTGTCTGTGGCTTCATTCTCTTCCAAAAAAATGATTCAAGAAGTTCTGACCCAGTGGATGAGATCCAAGTGCAAGTGAAAATGGGACTTCCAGGGTAAGAATAAATACCCTGAATAAATAAAAATAGAAAGGGCGCTGGAAGGGGTCCAGAGGTGCACAACTAGTGAACCAAGAAGTGAACAGGTAGCCAAATTTGGGTAAAGTCGGGTAAAGTTTCTGCTTTTAAATGACGAGGTCAAGAAATTTCTTTCATTGCACTTACTGTTGTGAAAGGATGTAAGATGCCCTAGTGGTGGCCTTAACCATTTACAATGAATTTTGGGATTTAGTAAGAAAAAATACACAAAGGAGTTAGAGGTAGCATCTATTTTCATGATTCTACTAGCTAATGCTAATGCTAAAACTACATGTCCCAAAATGACTTTGGGATGACTTACTACTTTGAAAATTTTAACACCTGCCATTTTATTCTGAGCCTAAAATATTTGCTATATTGTGTCCAAAACGTTTTCCACAACAGAATAAAAAGGAGGAATAGTGTCCATGTGAATTCACATGGACACTATTCGTGTCCAGTGATTCAACATTACATGTGGATTCACCACAATTTTTGGTACACCTATGCTTTTGACTTTGCTACATTAAGGGCAAACAATTTTCTGCTTTTGTACCAAGTATTAAAATGCAATTTAAACTGTCCAATATGGATCTATTTACTGGAATATTTGTTAGCCAACTTTCTGTGATTTTCTAACCTGAATTACTGAGCAAGTATAAAGACATTTGTTAGCTATAGTGCTTTTATTTTAATAAAAAAAAAAATCTCCATAAAAATCCTGCAACTGGATATTAAAAGAGAACCCTCTGGGAAAAAATATTTTTGAGCAATTTTACAGTGACAGTTTTGATGATTAACAAGCACCATTGCAACATTCATGTTTTGTTAACCAGGTTGTATATGTCACCTTAACAAACCCTAATATTTTTTCAGATAAGGCTGAAGTGCAAAGTTGTGAAAGGCACTTTTATGTGCTCATGGCAGAGATCGAGGGTGTGAACACAGACCAGGTGTAGACCCATATCAATAATTTACACTGTCAGTAGAAGGATTACAAAAGGTATTGAAGCATCAGCAGTTATCATGTGACTGTGTACACAGAGCCTCACAAACCCTCTGTCACACAGACGTGTGCACACACAATGTTTATCCATTCATCACTGCACAGTCCTCATTATTTTTGTAGACAGGATGATTACTTATGTCAATAAATTGAAATCTAATGAATGCAAGCAAGACTCTATGCAAATCAACTGCTGATTTCAAAGCCTGGATGGCAAGTCTTGAAAGTTACATAATTCTGTTACACAACTAAATCCAGCCTCTTGTGTGGTCCCTCAAACTCTTAACTGCATGTGCTGATGTTGACTCTAAACAAAATTCCAATCTCCTTCCTTCATGTCATTTAACTTCAGTAAATCTGAACCCTGAATACAGTGTGTGCACATCTTTTGCATACAAGATAGCATAGATTGGATAGAAGTATTACCAAAGCACTAAGCACTGATACCAATACAAAGTCTTATTTTGAGTACTGACTCTCACTTAATTATTTCTTCAGACACAAGATTGGGCTCAGTTAGAAAATACTCGCCAAGAATTGCTTAGCAGAAATGAACACAACACAAAATATAATCATTTATAACTTTCTTATGCTTTTTAAAATGTTTGTAGACACAGGTTTGTTTCTGACCACCAAAGAAACCCAACATCAAGAGTTTCCATCTGTAAGACAAAACATAAATAATAAATCAGCTTTCTTATTCTGTCTTTTGTCTTGTTTTCCTGTCTAGTATTTGAGTTTTGGTCGCTGTGTTTCCTTGTTTTTGTCTCCCTCTGTTTTATCTGAGTGTCTGTTTCCCTGTCTTCCCTGTTCTCAATTCATGTTTTATTTTGGTACTGACTTTCTTTATGCATCTCTGCTGTTTGTGTGCCCTCTGTTTTCCCTCTTTTGTAGCTGTCTGCCTCGCCCTCATCAATTTCACCTGTGTGTGCACTCTCATTTCTCTCCTTCAGTTCATTTGTTTTCCCTCCTGTTCTTTGTGTTCATTCTTAAGTGTCCTTTTGTGTCACTGTTTTGTTTTAACCACCCCATTGCACTGCATGTATTTTTCATTTTTTTGTATTAGCCATTAAAAAGCTTGCTTTTTGTTTATGTAATTGCCTCAGTGTCCTACATTTTGGTCCTCTCCCCAGTTGATTCCTAATAATCAGAGATCTACAATGAAGACCATATGCTGTAGATTGTGCTTGGTTCTGAACTTTGAGACTGGCTGGTCCATCTTTCTATTGTCTTGGCATGTATTAGAGCAGTGAAGCATGATACACCTCCACTAACTTTGTTCTGACTGCACTGAGAATAGTAAAAATGTGGGAACTTATCTGGTTTATACTCATAGTAGCTTTAAATCATGGTATTTTTTATTTGTAAAAATAAATGATGGGGCATTAGCTGCTTTTAAAGTATTGTAAAGTGCACAAAACAGAGGACCAGAGCTATGGTGGTGTCTCTCTTGTACTGTAAATCCACTAAATTCTATCTTCTTAGAGTCTTGCATTATCTGGAATTTCCACCTCAAGAGTGATCCGTTTAGCAATGGCACCCAGTGCTATGTCACATCTAGAAAATCAAATCAAATGTGCTTTGGACTGTATAAGATGGACAACTTGACAGTTCCCCAGATGTGAAGCCATTGTAAATGTAGTTTGAAATCACCAGTGTGACATAACAGGGACTGTTTCCGTGATATTTTGTCTTCTTTTCTGTACAATAGGAGGAAGGTTTTTGAGGCAGGAATTTCAAATAACACCTTTATACAACCCAAAGCCAATAGCTACTCTAAAGATCTGAAGGAAATTTGTAGAAACCGAATTTTGTGCTGTCACAAGTCTTCAAGAGAGCAAAGGCAAAACCATTTTTCCAATTGAAGTATGCTCCTGGATTTGACCCTCTCACCTTTGACGCGCATGCACACACACAAGTTTGTGGGGCTATCCTTGCTAACAAAGACCTCTACTTCAATTCACTGTGGACAGGCTAATCTAAACACTAACCCTTAAATTATCCATAACTGGTTCATGAATATGCCTAACCTTAAACTAACTTCAGATCACGCCTTACCCCTAACCCTAGGACCCATGAAATTATGTCTTTCATTAGAACTGGGCCGGTCCCCATAAAGATTAACAAGTCCTGACAGGGTTGGTGTTTATACTGAAAATGGTCCCAAAAAGTAACAAAAGCATACACATGCTTTTGCGCACACACATATATTCTGCAGTTCCTAATTCAGTGGTGACCCAGTTCTTTCAGGTAGTTTAACCTGTTGGTCAACAAACCTAAATCCATTAATATCAATCATCACATCCACTCCCACAGTGTGTGGGTGTGTTTAATTTTAGCCTGTGTGACCAGATGTGACAGGTTACACATGTAGACCTTGACTAACTGGGCAGAGTAGAGGAGGAAACTGCTTTCTGCATGTGGCCTTAGGTGCATGCACGCTTGAGTGTGTAATTCGCACGTGTGAAGTTGAAAGAATGGAAGAGACTTCAAAGACATTTGTTATAACAAATAGATTAGGTAAGACCCATGGCCCAGGTTTCCACTCTAGCACCCCCTAACACTATGTGCTGTCTTGCACACAGTACAGAACACTCTCTGATGGGCCTTCTCTGTGTGGGTCAGGTCACTCATGAGTCACACAACATGTCTGAGTAAATAAGTAACTGAATAAGTAAACCAGGTGTGGTAGATCATAGTTATGTAACAATTAACAGGAAAGAATATGAAAAAAAAATCAGGATAATAGAGTCAATTACGAGAGTAATATGAAAGTAACTAACTGGCATTGTTGCTTTTGTTTGATTATTAACAGTAAAAATCCTAATTTGTCAGTGACATAAACATGTTTAATCACCTAACAGTTCACTTTATGTTGTGCAATTATGGTATGAATGCACTCCACCAGCACAGGCCTTCAACTGCAAATACATCCAGGCATCCAAAAGCAGAGGTTTTGAAGTCACCTGTGGTTTTGTGTCCAAAGCTTTGACCCTGCAGACAGAAAATTAATTTGGCAAGACTCTTCAGGATAAAGTACCTCCTTTCCAGCAAGATTCTCAGAGCAGGATTATGGGTTGTGGACAGAAGACAAGTGAGGAATTGGACACCTCACATTCTTCCCTGAAACCCATAAGTCAGGTTCTTCCTCCACACTGACGCTCTTGTTTGGCTCTGACTCGCTCCTTTTTTCTATCACACTTCCCCATGCTAATCCCATGCTTGTATTATTCATCTCACTGTTTGCATGAGAGACAGTTTGTGACATGCTTAGTGCTCTCTCTCTATCTCTCTGGATATCTCACTTCCTATTCTGCTCCTCTCTTTCAGTTACTTTCTGCGTGTGGCACTCTGTAGTGCCCTTTTTTGCCTGTGATTCATAAAAAAAAAGGAATTTTTGACATTTTGACAATAACATTTTCCCCCGTTTTTGCAGAGTGTTCGATGCAAAGATTGAAACCACTTTCATATCTGTGATAAATGTGGAGGGAGAAATGGAGGACTGCTTAGTTTAACTTAGCTTAAAGACTGAACCAACTAGCACTGCTTTTTTATTTTTACCATGGTAAAAAAGTGCACACGTAAAAGCGAAATGTTCCTTTTTTTAGCATTTAAAAATCTCAACACCTTTACCTGGGAATACAACAGGTGCGTATCTTTGATATTGCATCTCCAACGCAGTTTTATTCTGTTCTTCGCCCAGCTTCAAATCAAACCAGGAGCGTTTCACAGATGTATGGGTGTATGTTCCTAAATGTTGAATTACTCCTTTAGTTTATTTGTTCCCAAACTAACAGGAACATGCTATTTCAAATGCACTACACTTTACTTGACCTTGGTGGAAGGCAATTGTTTTTTCAAATTCTTGTTATCTAAGAAAGCTTTTTCCACCTTCCATACTCATCACTCACCACCATCTTGTTGCTATACTAATCTCTCCTGTCATCCTGCAAATCGCCGTCCTTCCTTATCTGCACTCCTTCACCCTTCAGTAGTAACTCCCTTCCATTCCTGGCGACATTTACACCCATTTCATGTCTTCCTTTGCTCCATTTGCCCATTTTGCTGCATTCCTATCCTCTGCCATCATACCTGCCTTTCACACAGGCAAGTCCTCCTCTCTGCAGTAAACCAAGTTTTGAACAAAGACTCTTTGGTGCTACTTTGGGCTCCTTGTATGCTGTTCCCAGCTACTGCACAGAGAGGTAGAGCGTAAACAGTAAATCGAATTGCCAGTAAATTTGGTTTATTTGTGTATTTAGGGAATTTTTTTTCCAAGGATTTTGGAGCATACTCATTTATCTTACTGTGTCCATTCTACTGTTTAGATTTAGCTTGTGGGCTCACTTTAATTGGTGCAAGAGTCCAGCGCCAAAGTCTGCAAATTCTGGTGCAGAGGGCAGGAACAGAACATTATCCGTTCCACATATAATAGCCCTTTATGAGTCATCGTGGTCAGGACAGGAAGCACAGATGCAGATTTGAGGCTTAGATTTGGAGATGTTCAGTTGATTTTTTTTTTCTGCCACTTCTTTTTTCTCTTCCTCACCGAAAAGTAGCCATGAGGGAGTGAGTCATGTAAGCTTTATTTCCCTTCCGTGAGTGCCTGCTGTTTAACTGTGCCATTGTGTTTCTATTTTATTGTTCTCCACTCATCGTGCCAACGTACATTTTGGCTTACTTTGGAAGGTGTTAAAAGTGTAATTGCACAACCACATTTCAAGTTATGTTTTTGGAGATGAATGCTGTATTTGAAGTGCCAACATTCACGTTTTTTAATGCCTGGGAAAGTGGCAATGTTTTGCAAATACGGGCTAAATTCCGATGTTTAAACGATAAAGCTGGGACCAAACAGGAATCAAAAGTCTTTCAACTCTTTGCGGTGAACACCTCGAAGGCCAAACACTGGCTGTTTGATACAGCTTGTGTTCCACTGAGCACTGTACACACAGATCGTCAGTGTTCGTCTTCTTACTGTACCTCTGCCAAAGTGACACACCTTAGCATGATGACAATAGCTGTCAGATTACTATTCTCCCCTCTGTTTATGTTAAGTCGCTGATCGCCTGTGTTACACCAGGCGGTATATATTATGTATCACAAAGTGAAATCCAATCACCTGTTTCAAAAGAGTCACACAAAATTCAGCTCTTGTCATGTTCCAATTTCCCAGCTTTCCCTAGGGATAGTCCATTAGTTTGCCATACAGTCATGTTAAATTCCTCATACTACAGCAAGCAAACACAATCATCCTCAGAGTTATGCAACAACTATGTTTGGACTGAAATAATTTGCTGTGTGCTGACTTTGAAGCACATGCCTGAAATAAAGCCTCACTCTCTTCTGTTTCCCCTCACTGCTTCTCTGAAGCTTTGTGCTTTTATGGTGAACAGACTCCAAGCTCTCCTTGACCTTTTTGGCATTTTTTTTTTCTTTTCGCTGTTATCTTCTCTGTCAGGGAGGAGCGCTTGTCAGAAAGAATGCCTCTGCAACCTGATACTCAATCTTTGTAGTTTTAGAAGACTGCACATCCACATTGTCACAATGGAACATCTTGCCTTTTTTTTCATGGCTCATCATAGGCCCAGTCTATATTGCTTTGTAATCTTACCTGCAGTAAAATTTAACAGACTCAGCACTTATGTCCTTTTTAAGGCAGCATACATTTTAAGCTTTAGCCGTTTTAGCTATTTTAACTTTCAGCTTTGCATTTACCAGTTAATCCAGCATTGATCTTACTATTTTAACCATTCTTAATCATACTTTTTAGCTGTCTATTTATTCACATTTTGAGCATTGCTCACCTGTTTTTAATCATTTAGACATTCCTTTCAGCTTTTTTCTTCTGCTGTTTGAACCAACCTTTTCATGTGTCCTCAGACTACTGCAAATGAATGAATGAATGTAAATAAATAAATAAAATTTCTAAGCCAATTAATGTGTAAGATTATTATGACCCTGAATCCTCCCTTAGTTACGCTGCAATAGGCCTAGACTGCTAGGGGTTTCCCATGATGCACTGAGCATTTCTCTTTCTCTCACCTCCGTTCACTCACCATGTGTTTTTACACCACTCTGCATTTAATGAGCTATTATTAATCTCTGGCTCTCTTTCACAGCATGTCTTTGTCTTCTTCCCCTCACCCCCAACGTGGCAGATGGTTGCCCCTCTCTGAGCCTGGTTCTGCTGGAGGTTTCTTCCTGTTAAAAGGGAGTTTTTCCTTCCTACTGTTGCTAAGTGCTTGCTCATAGGGGATTGTCTGATTGTTGGGGTTTTCTCTGTATCATTGTAGGGTCTTTACCTTACAATATAAAGCACCTTGAGGCAACTTTTGTTGTGATTTGGTGCTATATAAATAAAATTTAATTGAATTAGCTTCTAGTAGTGTTATCTGTAACACTGTATGTTAAATATTTTATGGCAATGAAGTGTTTATGGAACACTATAATAACAGTATGAGGTCCACCAAACAGCTGACACTACTGTGCATTTTACACAGCACTGTCCTGTATTTTTTTTCTTTTGTCTTTTTTTTTTAAACTGTTGATTTTGTTATAGTGTTACAGTGTATTGGATAGTAAGTCATAATAAAAAGGTAATGTGTCCAGTGTTTTTTTTTGTTGTTTTGTGAATACAGTACGGTTATGTAAAATACCTGGGAACTTTAAGGAAGTTATGAAGGAAGTTTCTAAATTAGCTGACAATAAGAAAAAAATAACACAGCACAAATTTTTCAGGCTGGTCTGTAGTTTTTGGCCAGTTTTAACTTTGCCCCTTGATTTTTTTAATGACAGTTAAACAAATAAAGACTGATTTAATTATACCTAAAAAGTAGGCCACATTATCCCCAGGCAAACTGAGAGTCTTGTTTCCATGGTAATAATAAGTGATGAATATGAACCATTGGCCCAAACTGGCAAAAAGAGAAAAACATTATTTAATGATATTGTTAGCAAACTAGTGTTTTGATAATAATATTGTGCAACAAATAATGAGAATGTGTGAGGATGTCCATTGTTTCATATTTCCAAGGAAACTCATGACCAGCAGTTACAGACTACAGGTCTCTCTACAGGTCTCCAATGAGCTAGGTCAGTCCTTTTTTTAGTTTTAAAAAAAGTATTCAGTTAATTTGAATTTAATTCAATTTGTGGCAAATTTTTTGTACTTTAGACAGCTTTGTGCAACGGATAAATATAGAAGTCTCTCTGTCTCATGTCTATTAGACTGATCAAATCACGGTCCATCTTGGTGCAAACTCCTCATACCGGCAGACAATCTAGTGACTGATTTAAAACTTCTACATTTTTGAAATTCATGGGAAAGTTATGATTAGAAAAACAAACTTTATGTGTTTATTATAAAATTGTAAAATAACTGTCCTGATTTTGGTTAAAATCAGGACATTCAAACAGAAATAATGCTGCCTGTTGTACTCTAAACAATCTCCTTCGTTAGTATAATGCAAAGTATTCCATAATGCAAAAGTACAAAAGATAGGACATGATCCAAATTGCTATGTAACTCTGTTCTCACCCATGCCATTCACATTAGGTGGCCTTGGTTTTTGTCTTTAAACCCACATTACACCAGCATGAAGAGGGCCTCAATCAGCAGCCAAACATTAGAGTAGGCTCAACTTAAGCAGTGCAATCAGGTTGTGGATATCATGCACTTTGGTGTGTGTTTAAACACACAGACACACCCAGCTGTCTACTTTAAGGCCAAAGCAAACAAGAACCCAAGCTGGGACATCAATATATACATATTTATGTATATATATGCCATGTTTTTCCTTATAACTAAAATGTTTGTTTGATGAAAGGAGAAGAGATAGAAAGTATTAAAAGAGAAGAAATGCTTAAAAAAAACACCACTGACGTGTTTTGAATTGTTTTTCTCTTTTCCTACCCATACACCCATTCGCCTGTGACAGACCCAACCAGTTAATCCAACCTCACATAAAAACTAACCTGAGCTCACCAACCTAATCTGTTGTTTGAAGGCTGTCTGGAGAATAACGTTACACAAAATACTTGGCTGTTACAGGCATATCCTTGTCTGACACAACTTGCTCTGACGCTAATCCCTTTCTTTGTACTATACAGGCTGTTTATAATTAAACTGCATTCTTGCTGAATGGCACTCTGTATTACTGAAGGCTCAGGGGATGGATTTATTTGATGCATATAATGCAGTAGCTTGCTGAGATTCACTTTACTGCTTAAGATTAAAACTACATGTTGGAGCATTTATGTTCTGCAAAGGGGAGAGAGAAGACAGAGCTACTGTAGGTGATCACATGGACGGACTGGAGTGACTCACAGTCACACTGTTGTAATAATTAGACTTAAGGAAGCGTTAAATCAGTGAAGCAAGCAGGATAAAACATAAGACAAAGGACAAGGATAATGGTTTAACCATTCCTCTGTGGTTATTATTTGAAAGTGAATACATTGGCATTCATCACGCGATGGGTTGTGAGACAGAAGTGGAAGAGGTGGAGTTAATGTTGCTGAAGAGGAAGACGTTTCACTCTTTGTGTCACTCCTTGTGTGTTTGCTACGGTCTCCGTAGAAACGCATTGCAGCAGCTCACTTCCTTTTTGATCTGCATCTTGACTGCTGCAGATAGCAAACAAAATATATATTGCTCTGACACATCATAAACTAATACATCTTTAAGATGAACTCTGTATAAGTGAGGGTGTTCCTGTACGGGAATTTCTAAGAAAGATAGTGGTATAGTTTGCGTAATTATTTGTGCAAACATGGTAACTTTAAATCAGGAAATTATATCAAGGTCAGGTTGATTTTTGCACGAAATGACTGTCAGTGTCACATATAGTAGTGCAACATCAAACAAGATGAGTCATTGACGCAACCGCTTTAGACTTTTTAAAAGAAGTAGTCACAAGAATTAGAAAGAGGGCTGGTTTCTCCAAGCCCCTTAATACTGGACTAAAAACCTCCCAACACCCAGTAACATCTGGCTTTTGCTGTTAGTGAGAAAGGGTACAGTCAACATTCATTCCTCAAATAACTCTGCAGGAGGTCACGGGTATTTATTAAATCCAGCTCCAATTGGCACTGATGGAAACACGATACCCGGGTGCACTGGACACACTGATTTTTGTGCGTTTTTTGGTGCAGTGCTACGTGGTGCATTGAAGTCGTTTCCTTCATTGGTAACTTCACCCACAAATCTAACTACTCTAACTGTACACACTTTTCTCAGAAGCGAAGACACCTACCTCTTCTTCCATCCATAGGTTTCACCAAACCTCTAAAACATTTTGTCATTTTGCTGTGACATGAGGATGAGTTAGAGATGGAGTTTTATCAGTCTGATAAATACCACTTGTTGGGGTAAGTGTCATTTATCACTACCAGGCTCTAATATCTTTTGCTGAGAATTCCCACAGCAGCCCAAAACAGTCTCTTTTCCAGGCTTGACTCCAATGTTTTTCCTGTTACTTTCCTTTTCCACGCTCATTTTCAGCACTGGTGAGCCTTTTTGGATGTAAAGCTTTGGCATTTCAGACACACTGTAGGCATTGTTCTGGGGCTCCATGGAGGTGGTCATATTTCAGTTTATGATGCTAAAGAGAGTTGCACTTTTACTACCCAAGTAAGACACATATAGTATTTACAGCAAAGTGGAGAAAGCAAGAAACAGAGAGTAAGAGACGGGGGTTATCACAATTACTGCCATGAAACTGTCGAGAATACTGGGCCACATGGTTTTCTAAGGTGAAGCAGCATTATCTTAACTCCTACATCAACCCTCAATGGGACCAATAATGAAGCTGTTGCTGTCATTACACAGAACTGACCTTTGGTTTGGCCATATCCTCTGTTGCTAAACCATTCATTCCTATCAAGTAAGTAATCCAATTTATCAGACAGTGGGTCCTATACTACAAAAATAGTCAAAAGCAGTCCCCCGGCATCTTTAGTTGGTGACCACAGGCCTTAGCTATTGATTTAAGTAGTTAGCTAGCTATCCACTATTAGGTTGGTTATTTAATTAGACATATAAAGGTGAGCCAAAGTGAAACCAGCACCAATAGTTCCCTTTCAGAAGTATCAAAACCTCATTGGGAATTGCATTGACATTTGTAGCCATGCTAACAACTAAAAGCCTTTCACAAGAGTGTGCTGTGTGGCCTGTTTATAAAAGTAAGAACTGCAATTCATGGTTGTTTGCACTGAATGTTCTCTCTGGGGTGTTAAAGTAGAACTCAGTGTTGACAGTCTGATGAATTCAGAGTGTGCAACACCATGAAATATGTTCCTGATTGCACTCCTGAAGTGATGCACCACTTTTGGTTTTCAAGAATGTGAGCTATTCCAAGGCAGACTGCTTTTATATCTGGGTTGTAGCCAGAGTTCCAACACTTCTCACCGGTCATGATTACTGACATGAAGATTGGGTCTGTTTGACAGAACTTAGACCCATGGTGAAAGTTAGGGGAGAAGGGGAGAATGGCCAAATTAAATCAGTTATATTTTTAATTTATAGGCACAGTGTACAACTTTTTGAACGTGCTTCATGATACCATTTTTTTTTATTCAATACTTAGTTTTTTAGTCCCTCTATACAGGATGTTATTATACTGTTTAACAATGGAAAGTAAAATCTGAGACTCCAGCTTACAGCTCCCAGACAATAAAGAAATTCTTATTAAATAAATGTATTTACATTTTTACATTCAGATGTTTCCCCACAGAATTACATAAACTTAAACCAATGATGGTTTACTTATTCTTTATCACACAGTCATCTAGTTAGCTTATTGACTCATAACCTTGGAAATTCTGATTATTTACTTCTGTGAAATCTTGCAGGGCATGTTATTCTGAAACATACTAAAATGAAAGTAGAGTTATCTTTGTCTCAGCTGACAGATATGTACACAAAAAGTTGTAGATGAAGTATAAAGATTTCATAGAGATAAATCAAAATGAAAGTGACTTGTTGAAGGAGATTTACTTGGTGTTTGTGTTTTCTTCCCCCCCACACAGTTCAATTCAATTCACTTCACTTCAATTTTATTTATATAGCGCCAAATCACAACAGTCGCCTCAAGACGCTTCATATTGTAAGATAAAGACTCTACAATACAGAAGTTGATCTCTGATTTTGGACCAGGTAATAAAATGAATTAAAATTGATAATTTAAAGCTTTTTAGATATCTAGATTATATATGACTGTTGTTTAAATGCATCTTGATGACTGTATACTGTATAAACCTGCAGGTTCTACTGAATTTCCTGAATTACCTCCCCCTCTTTCACATACACCACAGCTTGTTTGTCTGTTCTCTTAATTTAAATTAGACCTTATCCTTAGCCAATAAATGAATTTAGTACAATTTAAAAAGTAAGATAAAAAGAAAACTATTTAGTCCCTGGCCTTAAAATACAACAACATTAGATTTGATTACTGAGATCTTAAATTCCTTGACACATCTATGTGATTGTTATGCAGAGGACAATTTCAATCTTAGCTTAAAATATATACAAATACGAAATGGATTTACTATAATCCCCTTAGAAAATGCATGAGCTCATGCTGTATAAGCTATAGTCAGTGCCAAGTTCCATAACACTCTGCCATCCTTCCTCTCTACTATTTTCATCATATAGACAAACCACATACCCACACTCTTACCCCCAGAGAGCAAAATGCACACATTTACCTTTTGTCGTGTTGGAGGTTTACAGCTTCGACTGAAGCTTACTAGTGGTTCTTGACTGTTACAAAAGACAGATCATTCAACGATGTTGCCTTTAATCATTGAAAATCTTCACGTCTGACCTACAAATCTATCTAGTCCATGTGAGTAACTGAAACCACACACGTTAAAACAAGGGAGACAGTGTAAGCAGCACTATGATTGGAAACAGATTTGTCACAGGCAGTTTTCTCTACTTACAGTCACGTTTTAAAAAAAGAGATTCTAAATTGGTTCCTTGCAAAAAGAAAAAAAAAAAAAAAAAGCCTGCACAAATCCATAGACTTCCGCTTCCATTTTGCAGTCCTGTCAAAGTTTATTTATTTTTGCATTGTTCTACAGTCTGTAGGGACTGTTTGGGTTTAACTCTCAGTCTTGAAAAAGCACACAGGCTTAAGGAATGAGCCTCAGTGCATTAACGCTTTTTTAAAAATTTTCATGAGGTCTCTGTGTCTGAGTGAGTCTGGCCATCCAGTCACTTGACAGGAACACAGGCGACTGCAACTGTCTAGTGACACATGCTGCAGTTTCCACACATACCCAGTTTCCATATAGTGTGTAATTACATTGTATGCTTTTGTGTCTCTCCGTACCCATGGCAACCCCACTATTTCCATGGTAGTCACATATACATCTGGCAAAATCATCAGCACGCTGTGGTAAACCCCGTTGCCATAGCGACTGTGGGTGTGGCGGGGGGTGGGGTGTTGGGGAGGAGGGTGGTGGGTGGTGGGCGGAGTAATACAGAGATCACACAAGGACACGCATCAGAGGAACATGTGGTGTGTGTGGAGAGAAACAGAAGACGGATGAAATGCATATGCAACTGATATAAATAAGAGGAAAAGGTTTCTACATGCACACACGCTGCAAATAAAATGAAGCCTTTGTTTTATAAATCAGGAAATTCTGCTGTTCAAAAAGGGAGGAAGGAGAGAGAAAGCAAGAGACAGAAACTCAAATAAGCAATCCAATTTTCTGTGGGCACTAGTAAACTGGGCTCAAGGCCACTGAGTTGAGTAGGACCAGGTTTTTCCATGGAACATGTTGGGTTTCTCTCTTCTCTCCTCCCCTTTTCCCCCCTCAGTTTTTCTGTCCAGGCTTCGTTTAATTTGTTCAAACTGCTGTGAGAGAGTTATAAAAATAACACAGTATGTTCTGCTGTAGAATGAAGCACATCAGTATTTTCTCAATAGATGTTTAACCCTAAAAACTCAAGGGCTAGTACAAAGTTACTGAAATATCAAAATCTATTTTCTTTGCCAGTCCCAAAGTTCTACATTTCATATTTGTACTTGAGTACTCCACTTTCCCCGTAGTCACTGTTGTTATGACTAATGTATAGGTTTTTAACCAAGAGATGCAAAGACAACTTCAAAGACACTAAACAGAAAACTCAAGACAGCTATAAAATGACACAAAATAACTACAAAGATAAAATTGATGACATTGATGCAGCTAACTTCAAAAAGACACAAATGAATGACAAAGAGGCTTAAAACACCTACAAAGATGCAAAAAGTGACTAAAATACACACAAAATGACAATAACGATATGCAACCAACTGTAAAGAAACCCAGAATTACTAGAAAAGACGTACAAGACAGGGGCAGCACAGTGATGCAGTGGTTAGCATTGTTGCCTCATAGCAAGAAGGTCCTCGGTTCAAATCCATCATCTGGGGCCTTTCTGTGTGGAGTTTGCATGTTCTCCCCGTGTTTGCGTGGGTTCCCTCCAGGTACTCCAGCTTCCTCCCACAGTCCAAAGACATGCAGTAAGTGGGGTTAGGTTAATTAGCCTTGTGTGGTGATTCTAAATTGCCCATAGGTGTGAACGTGAGTGTGAATGGTTGTCTGTCTGTCTGAGTTAGCCCTGTGACAGACTGGTGACCTGTCCAGGGTGTACCTTTGGCAGCTGGAATAGGCTGCAGCCCATGGATGGATGTGCCAGACAACTTCAAAGAGACAAAAATGTATGGCAAAGAAATGCAAATGACAAAAAGAGTCACAAAGCAGAGCTACAAACTGATTACAAAGACACAAAAAATGACAACAAAGAGATTCAGACAACTTCAAAGAGACACAAAATTACTAAAAAGATGTAAGTTCAAAAAGGACAACTACAAAGACACAAAAAAAATAAAAGCAAACTTAAAAGACATTGTTTCTTTGTCTTCCCCATTTTTCCTTATTTGCAAATGCCTCCATGAGGCAAATTCTGCATGAAAAATTTAGAAATTTTGAGCTAACTAGTCCTGTTATTACACTATGATGTAATAATAAGAAAGATGTCAAATGTGACAACAACAAAAAAACATATGACTTAATCTGTTTTTTAAACTTTTTTTTTGTTTACTTATTGGATAGTTAAAAATAAGGCAATTTCTCACATCTCCCTCTGTATACTATGTTTGTCCTAGTACAATTTTATACACATTATTTCCACATGTGGAAAAGTCCAAATCTGGCCAGACTTGCTGTGCCTAGTTGCTAAACTGACGTTGGACAGTGTGAGGGGGAGGAACTTTGTTTGGGGTGATTTAACATTTAATTCTGGTTATATTGTTGCTGTACAGCGAATTGAAGAAGAATTTAGGAGTCAGCCTGTTTTCAGCTTTCAGCAGGTGTTAGTGATTACCTGCCTGAGCGTTACCCTAGTAACCACAGAGTTGTCATGTGGGAATCATAAGCAGAACTCAGTGTACAGTCTTGTGTTTGGGAAGGAATGACTGGCATGTTTGAAATAATAGGTCAAAACCTGGTGTGGAGGATGATTCTGAGCCTGTAAAAGGATTTACTGTGAGGGAACAGAGTAGTACTGCTACTGCACCTGCATACACTGAGAGCTATAGCACTAAGGTGTTACACTATGTCTAACTACATGACAGATGTAGCTCATCTTAGGATGCATACACCAACTTACTGCTGCCAATCTCTCCTGCCTTTACCCATTTTAATATTAACCCAAAAGGGGCAAATTTGAATAGATACTAAATAACACAACGGACCAAATCCTAATCCCACTCTTGACACATAATTCATTCTACATATTTAATAATTAACTATTGTTATAGTTGCTCACTATTTTATTTATTTTTTCAGAAATTGATAATCCTGCCATAACATAACTTGTAAATTGTAAAGAGATATTTATTACTTCATTCATTTTTACAACACTTTTGATCCTACCATGACCCAAAGCCCTGAATTACCATCTGAGTTTCAAGCAAGATTCAAGATTGATGAAGAAAATCAAGAACCTATTGTGTCTGACTAGACCTATTTCATACTGTATTAACTGGCATGCTCCCCACTCATTTAGCCTTTTCACACTTGTTAGACAGGACAACATTTATCACTGATATTGGGATCGTTCTAACCCCTAACCAGCAATAGGTGTAGTTTTTGTTCCTATTTGTGTTTGGCACACAAAGCAGCAAGCTTACACCTCTTATGTCACCTTGAATATCAGGCTCTCTGTGGCAAAAAAATGATTTTGTGCTCTAACTGCACTGTGAATGACAAAGACTAGTAGACCTATTTAACATTAAGTTTGATTGCCTACAGCATAACTCCACTTCAGCCTGAGCTATTCAGCTAGAATTGGTGAAAAATGATTATTATAATTTTTTGGATTATAGCTGACACAACACTAACAACATTATTAATGAAACAGTTTAATCATGGTTGACATAGTCATACAGGATTATGAAGAAGCTGCAGCTCTGGTGGTAGCGCAGGTCATCCTCAAATTAGAAGGTTTGAGGTTTAATCCCTGGCTCCTCCATACGGAGGTGTATAATTTCATAGCTACTATTCTATCTGCTAGAGGGATTCATGCATTTTCATTGTTAACTATTTTTTAATGTGCATTGCATCAATTTTACTATCTGTAAATTATAAAATGTTGTCTATAGCAGGTTAAACGGGATCTATTATGCACATTTCCAACTCCGTATTTTCTTTGGAGTTCCTCTGCATGATTAACAGTTCAAAATACTATTTATTTATCTTATACTGGGCATTCTTATGATTGGCTGCCCAAAGAATACATTTAAACAGCAGGTGGGTGGTGCTTCTGTACTCACAGTTAAAGCTGTGTGACTAAGATGATCATATTAAGGATATTCCCTGTATACAGAGCTAGAAGTAGGGGGAAAAAGCCTAAAACTGAGTTTTTAGAGCAGTCTGAAGCCTGAACATACACTCACATCAATATTTAAAACTTTGGTCATAGTCTGAAACGATGAAGGAAGGAACAGTGGTAGAGGACCCCCTTAACATTTAAATCTTATTCTGGCTGGTTGCCTACTTCTAATCAGAATCAGAATCAGAATACTTTATTAATCCCAGAGGAAATTATGTGGTCACAGTTTCTCCAGGACAGTAAGAAAGTAATTAACAAGTTAAAATACCAATATTAAATAATACAATACAATACAATACAATATTACAAAATTACAAAATATTACAAATAGCTCTAATAATACAATAACTCTAATATATAAATATCCCAATATATTACAGAAAATTGCCTATAGATAAAGTTGAGTTGAGGTGCCCCTCTTATCATACTGCCTAAAGGATCACCATTAACTGTGTGCACCACCTTTGCTGCAAAGATCAGCCTAGATTTTAATATTTTTATTATTCCATGTTATAACATGGAAAAAATAGATTAAATTGTTTAATAGATACTTTCATGATAGATTATTATTATTAATCTCTGGCTCTCTTCCACAGTGTGTGTTTTGTCCTGTCTCCATCCCCCCATCCTGATGGTTGCCCCTCCCTGAGCCTGGTTCTGCTGGAGGTTTCTTCCTGTTAAAAGGGAGTTTTTCCTTCCCACTGTCATCAAGTGCTTGATCATAGGGGGTCTTCTGTTTGTTGAGGTTTTCTCTCTATTATTGTAGGGTCTTTACCTTACAATATAAAGCGGCTTGAGATGACTGGTGTGATTGGGCGCTATATAAATAAAACTGAATTGAATTGAATTGAATTATGTCCTAGGGTCCTGCGTTTTATATTCTGGTTAACTGGGACACCTAAGTAGAACTGAGCCATCGTTAATATTGTTACATTTGTGACTTTAATGCCATAGCAAGTCACAAGAAATTCATTTCAGGAAGTGTTTTGTTGTCTGCATCACCCTCCTCTGCAAAATATACCTTGACTAGAAACAATTACACTCTTGGCACTCCTTCTTCAGTTGTTCTTACAGATGCAGACCCTCAGGCTCTCTTGATCTGTGACCTTTAATGATGAGTTTATGCGCTCAATCACTAGTTTTGTATCTTATTGTGCACAACATAATGTTAATTTTGTAAATAATGGAGTTGCATTTTCTCAAGTCTTTATAAAATGGCTCTGCAAATAATCTGGTTATAATATACCATCATCGCACATTTATTGCTTAGCAGGCTTGTGCTGTAAAATTCAGAAGCCCCTTTCTTAAGGTGTATTAAGAAAGCCCCCCCTTGCAGCTCCATAGGGAAATTAAGTGAAACAAACAGGGCTCAAAACAAGCAGTCTGACAGGGAGGGTCCTGTTCAACAATTTATGGTATAGAAGGTTCAACTGGAACACAATGCTCCCTGAAAACACAAAGGGTGGTTCAAAGTGCAGGGTGAGTGCAGTGTATCCTGTCAGGAAGAACTGCTGAAAAAACTGAAGGTGCACTGTGTATTAAAAGTGAAGTCAAATTCTCAAGTTGAAATAAAAAACACGAGTTATAGAGATGGCAAATTTGATTAGTAATACTTGCAGTGGGACAAACAGTACTTGATGCATTTCTGTGAAGGGTCACAAGTTCACCCTGTAATTCCTCCATCTTTTAAAATCTTGCAGGATGATTAAAACAACAAAAGTTTCTCCTCCACCCTGTTTATCCTTTAAGGTCAAGAGGAGCATAGGGGTGAGAGAGTTACACCCATCAACACACATGCTCTGTACCTGCCCACACACGCCCACACACTGAAGTAGCTTGTGACACACTTAGACACACCTTTTGATAGCTCTGTGCTGATCTGAGAGTGATGGGTCTTCTGACATATTTCTAGAGTGTTGCGGCACACTTGGTGTAAAGGTCCACCTCTCTGTACACTCATTCATCCTTCTATTACAGATCCTGGTGAATACCTCTCAGCACCAGTCAAACAAGAAAATCAGCTGTCTGCATTGGCATGTGATTAGCCAGCAGATACAGATCAGCCTCAGATTGTTGACATTTTGATGACAGATGGTGAAAATCACTTCAAGCATGTCCTGGTGATGATGAAAGCATCATTACATCTGTCTTAGGTGGACGGTGTGAATGACAGGCGTAGTCTGAAACCGCCTTTTTGTTGAGCAAATGACTGAAACTCAAAATTCAATGCTGTGTAGTTCTTCACATACGCACATGTTGTAATTACAGTGTTGCCTGTTTGACCACTGTAGGAAGAGAATGAACCCTTATGATTACCCTCTGTGAGCAGTTTCATTGTAAACAGCTGGTGCTTAATTGAGGTATCAGCTGGTAAGAGCTGGTGATGACATTCTGTGTGTTTATCTCATTTATCTCAACGCAAGACCACACAAATGTCAGCTGGACTAATCAAAGTGAAAATAGAAGAATCCTCTTTCTTTCAGGTGTAATGTGATTGAGTAAAGGGCAGTGCTGAAACCAGACTACTTTTGAGCCCACATGGGACTTTGATAAAGAAGACACTGATTACATTATCACTCCTACTTACAGAGGAGTGTAGGACTGAGGAGTAGCTTTCAAGTGATTACATGAAAGCTGTAAGCATCCACTTAGATCCTTTTCACATATTTTTTATATTTTTTTTCACGAGAATCAGGCTGGAATATTTTCTAAAGCGGCCCTTTCTTCCATGTAGCATACAGAAAGAAATGCCCACTTTCAAACTAGTGGAAATGGTCAGTGTGGTTCAGGTAATGGAGCTGCCAGCACTCAAAAAATGATTGTTTGCCTTCAAAATCATGAAGCAATAATTTTGAGTAAAATGCAACTGAAATATATAAAATCAAAGTTTGTTTATTCAAATAATTAAATCATTAAGGAAAATATACTTAGTGTAAACTGAATGTATACCAATCAAGTAAATGGAATGTTTTACATTGTACGTATGTAACAAAATTACATGGAAAATTTACATGTAATCCAGTGTATGTAAATGTGATGTGCTCCACATATCTGGAATGTGCTTCAACAAAACTTTAAGTGGACCTCATGAATAACATTTAAACAATTTGAAGTGTTTTTGTTATACTGCTAACAGCTGTCAAACCACTAAATTGTCCCTGTTATACTAATTGATTTGTCTCATTGTCAGCTCCTCCTTTTTTTAAAAATAGCACTATTTGTTTTTATCTTACCTGTATTGCTTCCTTTTGCTCTAATTGATATTCTGAAATGTTCCAATATCATTCATTACAGTGATGTTTCAATAATACTGAAAAAAATTATGTATGACGGTATGCTAATATCAATTTAACACCAAAATACATAAGAAACTGTGACTCGTGTTGGTAGATGTATATAATTAAAACATTTTGTGTAGAAAAACCAGGTAACTGTTGATACTCTAGGTCTGCCATGGCTCACTGCAAAACATTATAATGTGGTGATTAGAACTAGAAATCATAACAAAATCAGAGCCTATGATGTTAAAAAACAACAACAACAAAAACCTTACCTAAATATATTTCTAGGCTGTAAATAACTCCACACAACTTTACATTATCCCTGCCACACTAACCCTAGGGGATTGTCAGCCTACTTTTCTTACAGGAGAAGTAGACTGACATATTCATAGCAGGAAACATTTTTTACCATTAAAAGTACTGCAGCATAAATGAACCCACTCAGTCACTTAAAGGTAAAAATTCTGCCAGCATGTTTGTTTTTCATTGATGTCACAATGCATTCTTCTCATACTACTATTAGATTTTTGCTGCATTTTGCTCCATGTGCTTCGACACGACTGAAAACGAGGATTCTCCTTCAGTGTGTTTTCCAGTTTTTTAAATATATAAAATGATGAGAGTCATATGATCATCCCAACCATGTTTCATAATTCATGGTGGAATTACTGAAATTCAATTTACTTCCAAGCGCTCTGAAAGAAAACCGTGACTTGCTCCTGTGGGTTTAAATCGACATCCTGCATGATTCATAACCTGCTGATACTATATGATAACTATGATTTCACTTCTGTCATGCGACGTTCACAGAGCCAAACAGGAATTCCCCCTTTAGTTTGTTTTTGTTACTTAACTGATTCACCACTGTGACAAAAAACAGTAACGTGGATTCAGAACACCATGGTATTATTGCCACATAGTTTATCTTTTTTAGTCCCTATGCGATATGCAACTTGGTAGAGTCATAAATGGACAGCTCTTGAGCTGGCATCCATTTGGCATTTCAAAGACGATGGGGCTGTGTTTCATTTCAGAACGTTTCCATGACAGTTATGAGGCCAAGAGGCACTGGCGGGAAAAAGAAGATTACAGAAGATGGAGGAGAGAGGGTATGGTAGAGAGGGTTGAATCGGTAGTGCCAAGACTCATGACTCACTGTGGCGAGGCACTGAGGGAGGAAATGAATGAGGGAGGAAAAGAACGCAGGGTGGGTATTGGTGGAAAACTTTTGAAGGTTGAGTCGGCATCCCGTCCTGTAGCCTGGTAAAAAACATGAAGTTACTGTACTTGCATTAAGTATCAGTACTGAATTATGGGAACATGTTTATAGAGAGAAACAATGCATCACAACTGTTAGCTGAGAAGCTTGCACATCATTTAAACAGATGCTAATGAGTAAGAGCACAGTGTACATATGCATGAATAAACTGTCAGAGTGCTTGCGTTCATTGTTTTTAAAAGCCTCAGGCTTAGTGGCGTTAACCTGACATACCTCTTGGTGGACGATAACAAAAGCCTGCTGGTTTGTGCAGTTCACCTGGTTTGCAGATGAAAGTACACAGACTTTACATGTGGTCTGTGTTATATTAAGACACAGACTGGGGGTTGCATACAAGTTGCCTGCAGCAACAGAGGAATTTTGAGCCCTGAAGAATTTAAAAATGTTAGCACTCATGCACTGTTGTTTCAAACATCCATCCATCCATTCTCTTCCGCTTATCCAATTCAGGGTCGCGGGGGGGCTGGAGCCTATCCCAGCTGCCACAGGGCGAGAGGCAGGGTACACCCTGGACAGATCGCCAGTCTGTCGCAGGGCTAACACAGAGAGACAAACGACCATGCACGCTCACATTCACACCTATGGGCAATTTAGATTCACCAATTAACCTAACCCCTCTGACTGCATGTCTTTGGGAGGAAGCCGGAGTACCCGGAGAGAACCCACGCAAACACGGGGAGAACATGCAAACTCCACACAGAAAGGCCCCGGCCAGATGGTGGAGTCGAACCCAGGACCTTCTTGCTGTGAGGCAACAG
>VUQS01021066.1:4533-20550 GCA_015108495.1 Heterochromis multidens | reverse complement strand
TTTCTTTGCAATTTCTCTGTAGGAAAGACCAACATTTTTAAGTGTTATGATGGTCTGTCTCTTTTCCATTGTTAATTGCCTTTTTCTCACCGTTTTTGTAGCAACACACTACTTTCTGCAGTACAATACTGTTCAACTGATGCTCACAAGGGTATGGTACCACAGTGTGTTCCAACACTGCTTTTATGCAGACAGAGGGGGTTGTAAGTAATCCAGAAAAGTTGGAACACCTGTAGGAATTAGTAGCACCAGCTTTCAAGGCTTGATCAACCTCCATTGCAGCAGAACAGCTTTAAATTGTTAACCCATTTTGTGTTCCCTGAAAAAGGCCTTTTTGTATAATTCTGAAATGTACATTATTTTTCAGTTTTGGGTAACCTTACCTTTTTTTTTTTTAACCTCTGGCAGTTCACCACTTACCTTTGTACCATTTCAGGCTATTCATTGGAATTAGGGTGTTCTAAAACTTTTGACCGGTAATGTATGTATACACTGCGTGTACTAAAAATTTATGTCTTATTTCCCCCGACTGTTATCCGTTTTAGTAGTTCTGCTTTGCACATTGCACTTGCTCAGTCACTTCTGTTTTGTGGTGGTGACAAGGCACTATACCAAATCTATGAGGGATTAGTGAGAGAAACACCTAGGAGCCATCCATTTTGACTCCAGAAACATTTGGCTGTTTTTGAAAAAGTCCATCTTAGGTAGTCCATCCATCTTAGGTAGGATGCTTCTTTGTTATATTTTGCAGAGAACAGGCATCTTGTTTTTCATTACATTCATTTAACACATGCATTTAATGAAACACAACTTAATCGCGGTATAGTTAAGTTAAAAATTTTATATAATTTCATAATATGCATAGAAAATTATTGTCTTTGCTTTGTTGCTCAGTTGTACAAGTTTCCACTGGAGAATCCTCCAGATGAAATCATTTTGAGGTTACTACTTTTATTGTGTTTAATGAGTACTAGAGGCTGCTCCCTGGAGTCATCAGTGTTTGGGTGTTAAGAGGCCCACATGTTAGCAGCATGTTGTCGAGACCTGTGTGTTCTTCCAAAGAAAGGTCATTAGCCCAGCATGGTGACCTGGCCTGTATTTCCTGTGTGTGTTTGTCAGGACTCCGGTGACCCCCACCCTCTTGCTCTATGGTAAACACAGCTGCAAGGCTAGGTGGTGTTGGCCTGCCCAACACATCAGAGGGTGGCTATTATGAACTGTATCCATGCGTCTTGGGCACTCAAGCTGCTGATCTGATCCTGCATACATTTTTTTTTAATGCTTTGAAGTAGGGTGGTTGACTCGATTTTAGACCAGCACCTGATACCTGCTCCGAAATGTTTGGAGTGAAAATTAATAGAGGCACAAACTGTGTATCGTCTCTCAACTGCTTCTCGTGAGGATGTCATCTTACATGTCATGCAGAAGTACCACGTAACTTGAAAAGCATCCCAAATCTTTAGCCATCATGGAGTTTGTTATATGAACTGTTCACTTCAGTTTTCCTTGGACTGTTCCAGAAACTAATTCATTGTTTTTATTCTCAAGTTTCCCATTTTCACATGGTAATAAGAGTTCACAACCATATTGGCTGAAAATCGTAGAATTGGTAGCTGTGAAACACAGGGTCCTTGGTTTTAGACTGAAGTTTCTAAAATAATCTAGCTCTTGCTAGCTAGTCAGATAACATTCAAACTTTGGTAGACAACATGATGCCAGCAGATTTGTTTGAAAATAACTGTACAGAATAAAAAAAAAATGCATTTCATGGATGAATGACACCATTTAAAAGTGTTTGTATAATGATGAAACAAAGGTGAGTGTTAAAGCTTACAGGTTTCAGAGGGGAAATGAAGGCAAAGCTCTTTTTTGTTTTGCACGTTAGAACAACTCTGTATTGTAGGAATGTTTAGGACTCTTTCCAATATGACCCTTTTTTCCTTTTTTACTAACACTAATACTTGAACAAGCAGCAGCAGATTCATCCATATCAGTGAGTATTTTAAAACGATGCATTTCACTTTCCAAGGGATAATGGGCTTTACAGATGGAAATTAACTGAAATATTAACATAACATGAAAGACTGGTTACCACTTGGTGAAAGTGGCAGTCATGATCTTGTTAAGCTTGTTAACCCCATACAATATTGGCCAGTCACATGCTACACCTCACCAAGCACAAAACGAAGGGGTTTTCTACTACACCACCTTTCTAATGTGCCCTGCATGGTTGTGTGTTTGTAATTGGTAGATTCTTTGCAAAGCTTTGGAAACCACTGTGAATGTGAAACATGCTGTAATGTGGACTCCTCTTTTTGTTTGTGCTGTTGCTTCTTTAGCTTAGCTTTGATCTTTAATGGGTTCTTTCAAGTTTCTTCCTCTTTGTGGTGAACTCCATTGTCACTCTCTTTCCTGTTCAGCCAATTAGCTTTTTGCCTACACATAGCATCATTGCCATCAGGCTGTGACCCGTGAATTTTTTTGGCGTGCATGCAAGCACATCTGCACTGGTTACATACCCATAATCCTTTGTTATGCCAAAGAGCTACACAAACTGACACCATTGCGAGACAGTAAAGCTTGCAATATCTACATTTTGAGTAGTGCTGCTTCTAGTTCCTCCTGCACACTACTTTACCATATTGAGAAATCTATTACTCAGCAGGTCTGCTGTAGACATTTGTGTTTGCTAAACTGTGATTGGCTGATTGCTCCTCATGGTAAGTGTTCAGTTTCTGAAGAAAAAAGTTGCGAAGGAGGTTATTGAAGTGGGACTATAGAAAGCTGTAAGGCCTTCTTGAAGACTCATATTTAGATGCTCTACATATTCCTTTTTGATGTAAGCATGCGTGCAGTGCAGTCACAATTAATATCTAGGCCAGCTCTTGCACTGCTGTGATGGACAGATTTATAGGGTTTGAAAGGAGTCGCTGATATCAGGTTTTTCTTGCACCTCTCTCTGACACGGATTTTGAAGGATTATTTTCACTCTGCATAGTATATTAGAACTATTGCCCTTCTTCCACTTTTGGATTCTTTTGTTAGGAAAGTAAATGTGTCTCATATTTGCAGTTTATTCATTAATTTCTCTCCATTTCACACCCTCTTCCTGAGCTGTTAGCTCTCTCAGCTGAGCAGAAATGCCAGGATGCTTACCTCATCCCGCCCCCCTCCTTTTGAGGGAAGTCTGAGAGGTGGGGGACAGCTGGAGACTGTACTGGCTTTGTTGGGGTTGGAAACTTTTCCCTTTCTTCTCCCTGTCTGCCTGCTTTGCCTCTCTTTGTGCATTAAACAATGCCTTCCCTGTTCATGCTGCTGTTGGGATTGTTCTTTGCACTGTTTTAATTCTTTGTATTGCTTAGTCACAATCTGAACACAATCCATTCACAAGGTTTTGAACTTATAGACCTCACAAGCCTTATTTTTCCTTCTTTTTTTTTTTAAGATGGCATATATTGTGTATAATTTTTATTTTCTGCTACATAGTAAGATAGTCAAATCATACCGGCATGTTTTAAATGTCTTCTCTGTACACATCAATACAGTGTTAAAATCTACCAACTAAGTACACTGACCACATCTCCAGAGTTCAGCTTGCTCCACACTGTGGTGTAAAGGGAGGAACTCTGCTTGACTTTCATCCCACATCAGTCAGTAGTGGCTCAGCTTGTCTGCCAGGATGTTGCTCGGTGTCTGTTCATAATGCAGTGGAACTCTTAGTTATCCATTGACTGACCCCAGCCCCATAGAAGCCCAGGAATGTGCATAGAGGCAGCATTACACAGGAGACAGGCAGGCCAGGAATGCAGCTGGAGTGAGGCTGACTGACTGACTACACTGGCTCAGCTGTGTCATGCCCATCTCTTTCCTATCATCGCTGCTGGTCCCCATATCTCTCTGTTTGTATACCCGTCCACCTACCAATTCATCTTTAAATCTTCTGTCTTCACTTGTCTCTTATGTATATCTCTGTCTCTTTGTTTATCTACAATTCAGTGAGGCCACACACTATTTGTGGGTGGTTTCCCTTGCCCTCTCATATTAATCCCATTGCCCCTTCTTGCCAGTTATAGAAACACAACTCACTAGTTAACTTCCATTGGCTAAGTTTAGACTTGGTAGAGAATCCCAGGTGTGGAATGATTGGCATTCTTCTGCAGTGCACCCAGGGTTGTCCTGTCCTTTCTGTTACATCAAAGGAAGGTGCTTATTTAACCTCCATGGCCTCAATGCGTAAACATGAAGAGGTTTGCCCTTCATAATTTTCCTTTGACTCAGTCTGACCAGGCTTATGTTTAACCAGAATGTCAACATAGCAGGAGAAAAAAAGCACATTGGGAACTTTCAAATATTCTCTCATTGTTTAGTTGTGTATCTACATATGTTTTTTCTTGTTCTTGTCACATTGAGAAGTCCACTTTATTTTTTTTTATGGCATAGGCTTTAGGTTACAAATATAAGCAGATGCTGCACCCATCTTATACATTTTAGATGTAGTTTATCCATTGAAGTATATGCAAGCTATTTGGAAATTTTTAAATAACATGGTACAATGAGACATAAGATTCTGATTACATGGAACTGTCATCAAAATCTTATGTCTGGAGATGGTTACATCTGTGAAACATGGAGGCAAATCAAACAGTTTTAATGAGCTTCTTAGACACATTAATCAGTGTCCAGTTATGGTGATAGTTTCTTCTGGCTGTCCATATCTGGATATTTTTGCACATATGTGTAAGTGAATAGAGATGTTAAATATATGGGAAAACATGCTACAGGAAATCTGTGTTGCTCTTGAGTTTATTGTACCCATGGTTCTCAGCATGTGTTTAGTGTGAGGCGTACTCTCCCAGGCTGCAGCAGGTCAGTTGAGGTCAGCACTGGATCTGTTCTCTCTCTGGAATGCCAAATAAACTCAGTCCCCAGAGAAATCTGTGGTACATCTACCAGCTCTCATCTTTCTATGTGCTGTCACATTTTTTTGTCCTTGTGCCTGCCCACACTTATGCACCCAGAAAGTGTCACTTATTTACAGTAATGTGTGTTACTCTTTTTTTTTGTCATACATCCTACACACTCCAGTGTTAGGAGCTGTCTACACAACATTACCTAAGGCATTGTTCTTGTTAATTCACATTGCCTTTGTACTCTATGTCTTGGTGCTAACATGCATAAGAGTTAAACTTTAACAAAGTGAATAGTAATGATAGTAGCAACTAATGTTATAAGCAGAAGCCAGCTCCATTTATGAGCCATCCACTATGTCAGTCTGAATAAGATGATTTGTCTTTGTGAACGTTGGAAATATAGATTGTATATATAGCAGGTTCTGAGTCTTAAAAGTGGAGCCAATACAGAAGTACCAACAGGGGGCGACTCCTGTGGTTGCCAAAAGAAATCTGGTTTTACAGAAGTCTGTGGGGAAAAAGGCCCTTTGCTCTATGATTTCAATAAACACTTTCTTGATGAGTTTATGGACTCAGTTGATAGTTTAAAGTATTATTGAATACAACATAAAATTCATTTTTGTAGATTTTGGCCCCTATTAGAGTGATAAAGTAGGCTAAAGCAGCATATATATCCGGGTGGGGTTATCTTGTGATCACAGCACTTTAGTACAAGTGTGCAGTGTCCTTGGTTTTACAGTCAGAGCTGACCTTGCTGGCCATGTCCAGATTCAAGACATCCAACATGGCAAAGGTGTAAAGGTTCATGTGTCCACTTTGTTTAGTATTTGTTTGTGGAACATATATTTTTTTGCAAGTTTGGTTTTTATTTGTAGATCATGTAAAATGCATTTGTGACCACTTTGAGACTAAACTCTCTCCATAGCCATTGCTGCATTTCAATATGGCATGATTAACCTTTATCCCAATGACTTAAAACTTTAATTGGTCAGAATGCATTTTTAATAGTTTTTTTACTTTGGTTAAATGTACAGTATATTTTTTTCAAACATAATGCAAGTAAGAACTGCTTGACAGCTATTGTTATAGTTAAAGTAGATCTTCATAGCTGTCAGTTTTCCTGCCACTTTAATTAGATTTTAATTAGATACAAGTGTCTCTTACATTTAAGATTACACAATATGAAAAACAGTTTCTTCTGTTAGACAGTCAGCACAGGGTTTTAAAAGGTGATGAACCACAACTCAGGTTTTGTTGGCTTTTTCAGATGAATTGAGTTGCTTTCACAATTTGATTCCAATAAAATATGCCCAATTAAATTCTGTGGTTATAATTAGGAAAGCACATGTAAGGTACAGTTAATGGAGTCAACCAAACCATGAAGTTAAGAGGACTGTCTGTAGATCTGTGAGATGGGATTCAAAGTGAAAGAGCAAAGTACTCTCCTTCATTCTCAAATGGGGGTAGTTTAGAACCATTAAACCATTAGAACCATATCTTTGTGGATCTGGACGCCCTGCCAGACAAAGTAAGCAGGGATTAGGGCCATGGTCAGACCTTTTAATCAAAAACTTAATCATTTATATAAATGAGATCCATAGCTCCTTTGTGGAAATGGGGAGAATCTTAAAAGGAAAAGCATCAGTGCAGCACTTTACCAATGAGGCGGGGAGCCTGAATGACTCTGATATATGAAAAGCAAAATCCTCTGGTCTGAAATGAAGACTGAAATTTTTGGCCACAGTTTCTAATGTTTTGTGCATATGTATATGTGTCTGGATATGCATAGGGTTAGGTGTATATACTTTGTACAGCACTTTGGTCAGTAATATGTGTGTAAATTTGCTCTATAAATACATTTTACTTATTTAAGTCCTAGAAAGGCTCAGGGCTGCAAAGCATGTGTGAAAAACTGTTATGGAGAAATGAGAAAAATTGACAAAAGGTGCTGAAGGATCTTGTGAAGAGTCTAAGAACAAAACCCTCCTTTGTTATATGGAAGCTTTTCATATAGCTACAGTACATAGAATACATAGAATTTCAAATGTTAAGTGACATTTATAATAGGGTAGAAAGCTGAAATAATAAAGAAGTTTGTCTTTTGTAAGTATAAACTAATCTAGCAGTGAGCTAAGAACTAAACACACTTTTAGGGATTATACACTGAGTTTTAAAAAGAGGTTAGAAGGTCTAAGGGGAAGGCTTTAGATCTATTTTCACTGTACTTTTGATAGAATTAAGCAATACTGAGGCTGAGATCAAGGCTCTATAATAGAAAAGGCCTTCGCTAAGGATTGTTGTATATTTTTCTGCATCAATCTCCGTCCTGGATTGTGCAGAAAAACATCCCACAAACTGCTGTGTTTCATTGTATGGAAGACACACACACACACACACACACACACACACACACACACACACACACACATACACACACACACACACACACACACACACACACACATACACACATACACACATACATACATACATACATACATACATACATACATACATACATACATACATACATATATAAATATAAATAATAAAACATAAAATACAGATTAAAGACCTTTACCAGCAACCAAATACATATCAGTTACAACCTGAGAACAACAGGGGACAGACATAACAGCAGATTGAAAAAGTTTTAGGATTGAAAGACCAAACAATAAAGGTCTTTTTTGAGCCTAAAGTTGCATAGGAGAATGCAAATGGTCTGCTCATTTTCCGAGCCAGCTCCCTAGCAGAAGTCAGTATGATGTTGAATTGCACTGATGTGTGAACAGCACAGTCAGTATTCTGTCTGTTCACTGCTGATGAGTGGGTGTCATATGCTTCATCCTCCATGCTCTATCAGGCAGCTCCCTCACCTAAACCACACAGAGTATTTCCAGTAGTGCAAATGCATTCAAAGTGGACCATTTCCTACCGTGCGCGATGTGAGAGAGGAAATAGTGGAAAACAACCTGAGCCAGTTCTCCTGAAATTATCTGAAATTCAAGGATGAAATTACATCAAATTGGCTTTCGCTTTCTTTTTACTTTCTCTCTTCGTTTCTTCAATTCGTAGATTCTGTTTTATCTTTCTATATCTCTGCCTCTTTGAGTGTCTCTGAGCTTTCCTCAGTTATGGCACTCTGCAGTGTTTTCCCTTGGCTGACTGCCTTGGTCGGGTAGGTCACCAAATCCAAAAGAGAATCAATCTCTCCAGTTGTTTTTAGATGGAGTTACTGTTATTGGGAACTTGTTATTGCAGTCACAGTAAGTAACATGTCTTCAACTCGGATAACTTTCACTGAACTTTCCTCTACCTGCTCACTCCTATATAGTAAAACCAACAGCACAGAGTGGAGATAGTTTTGCTGTCATTTATGAACAAGCTAGCCTAAGAGACTCAAATATGCTGAAATGAATCAAGTGAATCATTTTAGTTGGCAACACAAATTTAAAAAATGTAGCTTTTTTTCCTTTGGGTGGTGAGATTCAGTGGTAGCAGCAACACTGCACTGTGCTGATTTTGATTGTGTTAATGTACTTAAACTGGCACACAGAATGAGAAACGCTTTAACTGCTGACCACAGTTTGCAGCCAATGAGCTGACATAGGTGTTTCATTTTGTGAGTGAGACTTAGCCAGGGCCTTCAGATGAGACAGCTGGCCAAGTCTAGCTGCATCATCAGTCCTCTCATCACACACATGCACACACAGCTATCTGCTCAGCAGCGATAAGCCCAGTCTTTCACTCCGTGGCTGATTTTAGATGCAGTGGTAGCTTTGTGACAGACACCAAGGTCATGATAAAGCACCTGCCTTACATTTTTCTTTTCATGGGTGAATGAAAGTTATTAGCCTCTGTCATCCAGTACACTTCACACTGTACCCTCATTTCAATATTTTGGATTCACTTCTGTAACTGTTTGCAGTCCCTGTTAGTCTTAAAATGGTAGAAAGCAGGGTTTCAACCAGAAAAGATGTTCGAGCAAAGAGCTATAACGGGAGAACTGAGGGAGAGTTTATCAAATTTAATGTTGCTATAATGCTAATTCCAAAATGTGTGACACAACAACAAAGCTTGATATGTGCACCTGTGCACAGGTAGGAGACAGAGAAGGAGACATGGTGAAGTTTATCTGTGTCCCAGTGTGAAGACAATGTAATGTACACATATGGGCCAGCAGGAGATTACCAAATCATATTTAACTTTGTTTACACACAGCATTGAATGACTTAGCCTACCTTTATTAGTAGACATGTGTGGCTATCAGCTAAAGAGGTAAAATGGTATTAATTCTTAACATTTGTCTGGTTCATTAATACCTTTTTAAACTCTTGATCATTCTTCAAGCTTTTTTTAGATGTAAAAACAGGAAAAGTAAGCTAATAAGCCAAGTTTACAGTTGTAGCTTTTATCTTTAAAGAAACTCCGTTGGGAGGTCATCTTATGCCTGATTGGCTTGCTGGGCTTTTAACACATTAGTTGAAACATCAGAAAGTATTACTAAATCTCCAGCATGTTAAGTAATGTACTTAGTCTAACAGTTATGGGAGTAAAAAATTTTGCAATAAATTGATGAGAGAAATAAAAACAAGCCTTCCACACATCCAGTCCCATGTACGTCACTGGAGCCCCACACCACCTTCCATGTATGCAAGAAATACAAAGCCAGTCCAGCCTACCACATCAGGGTTTCCTGTTTTCGGTCCTAACTCAAAGCTAGAGGAGTCAGAGATTTGGCACAGGGAGGAAAGAAATGAGAGGAGGAAATTGTGGGGAGAATGAGCAGCTTATGTTTAAGAAAAGCAGGGGACTGTTGGTGCTGGTAGTGTCAGCGGTTTGGTTGCAGCTGCACGGCTGCTGTGCTGAGTTCTGCTTTTGATGTTAGGGTGTAGTGATGGTGGTGCAGATTGACAGATTTGTGTACTACAGTTTTAGTAAGCTCTTATGAAGTATGCACATGTACAGTATGTGTGAGAGAACATACTTTGTAGGCCTCTCTACTGTGTGTGGGTAGTTTTAGGGGTGTGTGTGTATCCCCTGGCGATACACTGCATGTGTTTCCATTCCACTGCATGGTTCATTGCCAAGGTGTAACCAAAGACACAGATAAACAAACAAATACACATTCAGAGATGGACGCACAGCAAGCAAACGGGACCTCTGTAGCGACACTCTCTGAAAATAACAGACATGCTTTCTCTACCTTTCACATCAACACTCCCAGAAACACACGGCACAACACACATGGAGAATCAGAGTAGATGGTTACTGTTGTGCTGTTGTAAACTGTGATACAAGCCTTTGCTTCAAAGTTAACCATCTGGTGAAAAATTGCACCTATGCAGTTTATACTGGTTGCCCTTTCCTCTCTTGTCTTACCCAGTTTTGGTGAAGGTGTGGCCCTACCACTCAAAACAATTGGTGTGCATTGTCTCTCACTGAACTTAACACATTTTTCCAGCTTCTCTCTGGATAAATCTCCCAAAACAGACCTCAAGAAAGACACAAACTTTCTTAGCAATTTCTAAATCACAACATTTATTTCTCCACAAACTGTAACAATGCACAGTTTAATGAAGAGCCTCTTTTGAACAGTTAAACAGAGGGCTGATAGTGTTGGCTGTTGAGCAAGATGAAATGGCAGCATGTGATACAGAAAAAGGAAACCGCTTATATAATTCTAGTTGATTACAACTGTATGTAGCATTACAAATGAGGAAACATGCTTTCACTAACATCTGTTAGAAAGAACCTGTAGTTGTTGAATAATAGTCTTTTGTACATTTGAGGGTGCAGAGGCAACAAGTGTGTGTTATATCAAAACCTAATCCCAATTCCCAAAAACCTCATTTTAGTTGTGCTGCAGCTTCTTTTGCTTTAGCAGCTCTTTACATAATCTCTCTCGGTCACCCTCTCTTTGCCTCTGTTTAGCTCAGACCTTCCAAATATGTGAAATTCTTAAGGGCCCATTATACTTGCCATTCTCGCCCTTGTGACCCGCACTTTACACCAAAAGTGATGTCACAGCCGCTGGCCAAGCTGCTCTCTGGCCGCTGCAGCTGGATTGTAGACATGACTGTATGATCGTGTCAGTTTTTGCCACCATTTCAATGTTATATCAGTGGAGAAGCTCAGTGATTCCTAGATTATACAGAGGGGGATGCTGCAACAGTTGGCAAAAAATGAGACTTTCCAGAGAAAACTTAAAATACTTGCGATTTCTGTGCTTGTGGTTTCTGCTTTTTTTTTTGTTTGTTTGTTTGTTTGTTTTTTTTAAAATTTACTCCTACACCAGGGCTGATGTGGAGGTTTTGTCTGAGTGTTAACACCTATTGTTTAGGAGAATAGTGCAGCAGTTACCCATGCCCTCAGCCCTAGTATAAATGGTGGTGGTTTGTGGTGACATCACTGTTTGCGAGTGACACGACCAATGCAGCAACCATAATGGGACCTTTAAGTGGACAGAACATATTTAAAATGGCTCAGAGGCCAACTAAATGACTAGATTAGATATATGGCTCTTTTCCACTAGCATCTACTTGGCTTGGCTCGACTCGACCTAACTCAACTCTATTCTTATTTTTCAGGTTTTCCATTAGGTGGTAGTACCTGGTACCAGGTACTTTTTTAGTACCTACTTGGCCGGGGTTCCAAGCGAGCTGAGTTGAGCCGAAAATGTGACGTCAACAGACTGCATGCCACTGATTGGCCAGGGAGTGACGTCACTGGATGAGTCATGAGAGCAACTCCTTCACAACAGTCAAGCCCACCATTTTTGAAACCCGACAACGAGGGAAATGCTCTCTTCTTTTACCCTGAGTCTCACAAAAAGCCATAGGACTATAGCCATAGTCTTCAATTGTTGTTTTGTGTTTGTGTCGCATACAAATGACATCACGGGACTTTCGGGCCACCTTGCTATAACGACCCCACCCACATTGAGGTGGTACTCAGTTGTAATGGAAAACAACCAAAACCGAGTCAAGCTGAGCCAAGCCGAGTAGGTGCTAGTGGAAAAGAGGCTATAGAGATCACAGGAGTCATTACATTTTAGGTACTGGAACTTTATTCTTCAGGAGCCATTTATCATGGAAATTAACTTTTGTGTTGGCTAGTATGACCCTTCCTGCCAAAAAATACTTAAAGCATTGACACAGTTTTTTTTTTTTTTTCTTTCTTTTTTTTTCTTTCTTAAACCTCCTTGTCACCAAGAACCTTTATATTAACATATTTCTGAAACTCATAACATTGTTTGAATTGCTGGTGCATCAGAAGTTAGTCTGATGCACCAGTGTGAGATAATGCTTCTGCTGTGTGTATTATCTTACACTTCCTTGTGTTTGCCATTGCCAGAGAACAGTCTGAGCTCAGGCCTTGTCACTGTTGAGCTTAAATATGCATCAATAGCATCGAAGGTTGTCAATTTTCTATTCCCGGTGTTATGAGTGATGCGCTGATCTGTTATGAAAAACTGCACTTTAACAGCTGTAACACTGAGCAAAATGTCAACAACTAGCAACTACAAAGGAATACTGCAGCATTTAATCTTGGAGCTGAGTATTTGAAGCCCCCACTGACTTAAGAGAGCAGATTTTAGATGAAGTGAAATGTTAATAGAAAATATTTTCTATTCTTAGAATCTGAACTAAACATCCAGCAAGACACTGATGAATGTCTATCCTTTCCTAACTATCCTGTACTTTTTTCTTTTGCTTTCTCCAGGTTCTGTTGCATCAATTTCCTACCAGTTGACCCCCACCCCTTCGCCAAAATCCGGCTAATAGATGTGACCACGAGGTTGATCAGGAGAAGCCACCATGTCTTAAACACAGAAGGGCCCTCTGGGGCCCTGCCCCCCCACCGTGGCCCGCCCTCCCCCTCTCCCTCCCCCATCCACCACCTTACCCCTTCTCCGAGCCCCATCCAAATCCCAGACCTCTCTGCACATGTGAGAGACAGGCTACCCAGCCCTGGCTCCCCACTGGCACACCCCTCCCCTCCCTCCGGAGAGATGAGCTTGCAGAAGCACCAGCAGCTGGGCCGTGGAACTGGTGGGGTAATGGGTTCTGATCGGGACCTACAGTCCACCGCTTCCTCCATCTCTCTGCCCTCCGTGAAGAAGGCCCCCAAAAAGAGGCGTCTCTCCCTGGCCTCGCTTTTCAGGCGGCGAGGACGAGAGTCTAAATCAGGGCGCAAAAGGTCCCGAGACCTTCAGAATTCTGGACCTGGAGGGCTAGGAGGGGTGGACGGCATCGCCAGCATTGAGAGTATCCACTCTGAAATGTGTAATGACAAGAACTCTGCCTTCTTCTCTGTGGCTGGGACCGGAGCTGCCTCGTCTGCTGCTGCTGCCTCCACCTCATCTGCCTCGGGGCCTTGTTCCTCTACCTCCTCGTCCTCCAAGGTGGGGGGTGGAGTTGGGTCAGATCTACTGGAGTGCCCGCTGTGCCTTCTGCATCACTCCAGGGAGAGCTTCCCTGACATCATGACCTGTCACCACCGCTCCTGCATTGATTGCCTGCGCCAGTACCTACGCATTGAGATCTCAGAGTCCCGTGTCAACATTAGCTGCCCCGAGTGCTCAGAGCGCTTCAACCCACATGACATCCGTATGATCCTGGGAGACCGGACACTAATGGAGAAATATGAGGAATTCATGCTGAGGAGGTGGCTGGTAGCTGACCCAGACTGCCGCTGGTGTCCTGCGCCAGACTGTGGGTAAGTAGTGAATTTAAATACTTGGCATGTAGCAGAACACAAAAAGTCAAGGTTTGCTATGAACTTCAGTGAAGACAAATAATTGTCAAGTTTTTGTGTGTGTGTGTGTGTGTGTGTGTTTTTTTTTTAATCAGATTTGACTTGTGTTTGTATACATTAAGTGTCTTTCTCGGGTCACTACTGAATTAAATTTAAATGTAGGTATTGCTTCAGAATAAATTCCTGGAGGCATTACTAAGATGGCTGCTTCTAATTGGACATTGCTTAAATCTATCATCAAAGTTAATGGTACACTTTCAGCTTTAAAAATTAATTGCACAAAGTAATGCTGCCTTCCTGAGATGAGGACACAGGCATCTCATCTAAGTAAACTTTATTGTAATTGTAATGGGGAAAAAACAAAAAAAGGCTCATCGGTAAATTTTGCGATAAGCTTGCTACGTTGGCAAGAAGGAGGTGAACTTAGGCATGATCATCTCAAACTAAGATGATTTCCACATTTAAAAAAAAAACAAAAAAAAAAACAAAGGTAACCAAATCCAGAAATTAAAAACTGAATAATCATCAATTGAATGAATATTGGAATAGTTGGAATGTTAATTTTTTGGAGACGGTCTAAAGCTGCATCTACACTGCAAGTGATTTGCTCGTCGAACATCGTTTTGACCCTTTGTTTTAATCTTATAATGTATTTACTACCAGGTCATATGTCAATTGGTACTATTTGTCTCTCTCATTGGTAGCCACTTCAGTTGAGAAGTTTATCTCGGGTCCCGCCTACTTCCCATCGCCTGTGGTTATTTCGCTTGAAGTCACAGAATATCATTCACTTTCTGTAGTCACCACGCCACTTCCAGTGTAGATGCAGCTTAAGGATTGGCTTTGATAAGGTCAAGCATGTTCCCTTGCAACAGAAAATGGGTGGATGGATGACTTGGAGCAGGTTAAGAGTAATTGAGTAACTCTGGATTTAAAAACACTGAACTGCAATTTAAAGGTGTCCAAGCAAATTTAAGAATCAAGTCTATCATTGTAGCTACTTAATCTTCTATTACAGTTCTATTCTATTTGAGTCATTTCCATCTTATAAAATTTAGCTGGCGTAGTTGGAAAGCACTCCTTTTCAAGTGTACAGGAGCATTGCTTGTTTCGTTTGATTATTTGAATACATATATCTCCAGATCTAAGAATAGCTTTAGTTGCTGTTGAGCTATTCAAAGTTAAATTCCTGACTGTAAATATTGTGTTGTGATGATGCATAAAGTGCAGCAAACATAATTTTTCGATAAAACTAAATAAAAATAACACGAGAAAACAAAACACTGATTTGTAAATAGAGATATTTGAATAAAACTGTATGTTGAATGCTGCACGAATATGGCCCTCTCTGGCAGTAAATCATTTTCATCATGTGGATATCCTGTTCATTAAGATGTCATGGTGGAAACTGATCACTGACTTGACTTATTATGTATGTAATACTCTATTTATTTTGATTTGCTATGGTCAATTAATATTAACCCCCTGTCTTTCTGGCTGAACATATTTATTTCAGCTGTGAAATTCTGTGTGACTTGCTCCTTGTCCCTTCTCCAACAATCCAGTGGTGCTGGACTGTTTTTGCTGTTTAATCCTCTCTCTTCCCGAGTGACGGCTCATTGGCCTGCTTCCACCCAGCCCCCTCCCCCCAACTGTCACTGCCTTGTCACTTTGTAGAGGCCCTGCAGGGTCAAACAGTAACTCTAACTCACCGACAAATCAAATCAGCGGCTCATTTATATGGTTCAAAGTGGACATCTGTCTAAAGTTTCTGTTCAGAGGTCCATATTTGACATTTATGCAAAAATGGTTGAACTGTTCATTTCCTGGCAGTTCTGAGTGTGTGACGTGTAACTTTTAAATACAGTTGGTTTGTTTTATTCCCTTTTTGTATATCAAGAAACAACCCAACACAAGTTGTTTTAACACAGGCACAGTGTGTGGAAACTGCTCACTTATTTAGCAAAATCATTTTCCATAAGCAGGTTTCCCTGTATCATGCTGACAGACACTCTGCCTCTTGCTCTCTCTCAGCTATTTCCTTTTCTTCCAGGAATTGTTTGAGGTCTGATGGCTATAAAAAAAAAAAGAATTCATCCTTCAGACTTTCTTGAAGTACTGTTTGTACTTTGTTCTGAAGCCATAGCAACCTTCAAAAGTTGGTCGGTCGGGTGTGTGTGTGTGTGTGTGTCTTTTTTTCTCCCCTTTGGATGTCCTGTTTTGTAAACTTGGTCATAATACTACTTTGATTGTAGGTGGCATGGCATGTTTTTTTTTTTTTTTTCTAGAAGTACTTATATTTGAACATGTGATAATATATAGCATTTTACACATAGATCTCACTATT